>CAJUYG010004805.1:0-15628 GCA_910591675.1 Galerucella calmariensis | reverse complement strand
ACTTGTTTTTATTTTATTAGACACTGATTGTTACTACATAGATAGAAGGTTTGTTGTTTGTTTGTTTGTTTATTGCAGTTGTTTTATTTGCACGTTATCTGTTGAATACATTTTTTAAATAGTTTATAATATTGTTTTTTATTTATTGAAGTATGTTGGACAGGTAAGTAGCTCAAATGTAACAAGGATGCGTATGTGCAGAAGCGATACGCGGGTTTCGTTACGTTACGTGAAACGTATCAATCCGACTCCGTCACACGTACTTAACGTACGTACAATATTGTGTTCCATGTTCGCGTTTTTCAACGATCAAACAAACCACAGAGTACTCCATATAACAAGAGACGAAAGCTTTGTCGGTTCCTTTGAAGTCGGTCTCAGACGATATTGAGCGGTGTTATGTTCACACAATTGTTGCTTTCGTTTATTTGGGCTTCAAGCACTTGTGCGTGACGCCTCAGTCGTCACGACTTTTGAACAAATCGAACACGATTTTTTAGTATGCTCAAAACCACCTGACATGTGCCAATGCCAATGAATTCCCTGTGTTGTTAGGAGAACAGTTTTCAATTATAATGTTTTTGATGATAAAATTTTGCATATTTAGATATTTTTAGTGAGGTTTAAATCGTATTAAATCGTAATCGGCACAATCTTAATCTTTAAATAAACGTCAAACGGGACAAACGTCAAATATTTAATGTCCGTGGTTTGATGCTCATAGTTTTCGGTATGTGCTTGAGGGGCAAGGGGAAGGTAAGACTAGGCGTCACGCCCGGTAATAAACGAACGGAATTCAGTCACTACGAGCTGCTACTAGCAGCCAAAAGTAAATAATCGGAAACGCTTAATAAAAGAACACTTAATTGGGAACACAAGTTTATTTTAGAGTAGACAAAACCAAAGTGACAGGCAGAAAAACTAACTGCTCGAAGTTGTCAAAAATAAATAAATAAAGTCGTTGTCACGAAAAAACACAATTTTGAATTTGAAGTACATAACATTTCTCCCCTCTCTTATTTTTTAAAATACAGTTACAATCGGTTTATATGAAATTAACAAAGCAAGATCATTTATAAGTCAGACCTTCAACGGGTCGTTTAGACCTAACAGGTCTTGATACAGGCTGTACTTCTGGGACAGGAACTGGTATGAGAGGCTGCTCAATAACAGGACATCTGGAAGCTGAGCTTCCGGTTCTTGAGGAACACCCGGCTGGAACTGCAGACCACCTTGAACTTCATCTCGGGGCTGAGGGTGATTCCTGTTTTCTTGAGCAAGAAAATGTCGTAGCTTGGGTTGTATCTTGGATCTTGAGAAAGACAATGAGGCGCCATTGTAGCTGGCTCAATTTTTTACTCGATGATCTGGTCAACGCTGCGAGCATGCAGAATATCATCTTCGTCTTGAACCGTGTACAGTCTGGAACCCAAGCGTTCTACTATTGTACCTCGAGACCATCGGGGTTTGCGTTGATGATAATCCTGGAATCGAACTGCTTCGCCAACAGCAAACTGACGATTTGAAGGTGGAACTTCTGACGGTTGTCGAACTTCGCCTGATGGTCGCATGGCATCAAAAGGGGTACGGCCCTTCAGGTTTGAGTGGAACAGATCCATTGGAGTTCGATTCGTAACTGTGCACACAGCAGTGCCGATAGCGAAGAGGACTCTGGCAAGACGAGTTGAAATGTCGCCGTCAAGGTGCTTCTTGAAAAGCTCCTTGAAACTGTGAACTCCCCTCTTAACCCGACCATTGGATGACGGATGAGATGGAGGTGTGTTCAGATACTTGACTCCGTTCTTGGAAAGAAACGAACGGAACTCCCGAGACGTCAGTTGTCTGACATTATCTGAAACAATACGTCATTCAGGAAGCCCGAAATCTGCAAACGTATATCTCGAGTATGTTTGATGAGAACCGCTGCAGACATCGATGAAACCATCTTGACTATTGGAATTCGTAAAAAAGCATCCACCATAATCAGAAAGACGTGACCTTCCGAGGTCTTGTTGGTAGGCGTCGGGAAGTTTTGGATTGCTTCGATATTCTCTTCAGTGGGATGAATGCCGTTCGCTGAGATCTTGTATCCAAGGAACCCGACCTCAGGAACCGAGATCTTGCATTTTTTCTTTTTTAGCTTCAACCCAAAAGTATGAAGGCGATCCAGTACTTCTTTCAGCCGTTCGTTGTGGATCTTGTCGGAGCTGCCGGCTACCAGTACGTCGTCCAGTACGTCGTCCATGAGAATGGCAACGCCTGGTATACCAGCCAGAAGACTATCCATTGTATGTTAAAAAATACCTGGTACCACAGATATCCCGAACGGAATTCTATTGACAGAGAACAGGCCCAAGATAGTGTTAATAGTGAGTAACAACGCTGATTCATCGTCTACCGTCAACTGTGTGAAGGCCTGATCCAGGTCAAGTTTGGAGAAGACTTTCCCACCAGACAGCTTCACGAAGAGATCTTCCAGAAACGGCAGAGGATACTTATCCGGTGTAAGCATGGTGTTGATTGTGGCTTTGTAATCCCCACACATCCGAATGGAACCATCGCGTTTTGCAACCACGACCACCGGAGTAGCCCACTTGGAAAATGAGACAGGCCGCAAAAAGTCTTCGGATTTCATCGACGACACGAGACTGCAAAGTGTAAGGCAGAGAACGAGCCTTGAGATACCTTGCTGGTTGATCAGAATAGATTCTAGATGGATAGGTGGACCCTTGAACTTTCCTAGTGCTGGACCAGAATCTGAGAGAGTTGGATGATCCGGGGCTGGAAGTTTGTTTGTGAGCGAATGAATCCCACAAACAGAAATTCCAAGAGCCTGGAACCAGTTTCTTCCTAGCATATTGTGACCCTTGCAGCCTTGGACTACGTACAAAGGCACAACCATCTTGACTCCGAGAATCTTCACTGGATTGTCGTGGTAATCGCCGAGAGACAGGTTATGAACTGGTAATAAAGCACCCGAAGAAGGCCAGAACGATTCGAAAATTTCTTGATGCATGACTGTAACTGCTGCGCCGGAATCCACCTCCATCACCACCGTACGACCGTCGACTTGAAGTGTGACCATGATGGCTTCTGATATCTTCCGTGACCCAGCTGCTTTTTCCTCCTTAACCAGAGTGAAAAGCTGGAAATTGTTCGAAGAATGAGGACAATTGCAACGTTGAAATGGAGAACCAGCTGGTTGGGCAGTAGCTTGATAGGTGTTTCCTTCGTGGTAACTTCGAACAGCTGACTCTTCATGTGCCTGTGAAGAATGAATGGTACTGTCTTGATAGCTCTGAAATTGCTTTGATTTACCTGGTTTCGACTTGAATTTCTGACGAGATCCCTAGCAAATCTTTGCGACATGACCTTGCTTGTTGCACGCTGTGCAAATCAGCGAACTTGGGTCCAGGTGGCTTTGCGATACTTTGTGGCTCCCAGCGCAGCGAAAAGAGGTGAAATTCTGCGATGACGATGGCTGAGGCTGTGGTGCAGGCTTCTCGGAAACGTATTGCCTGGAACAGTCACCGGTCTCATCAGTTATCTCTTTGATGTCGCCATGTGCTGATTCGGCTCGTAGAGCAATATCAATAGCCTGCTGAAGATTGAGGTCAGATATTTGCAGTAATCTCGAACGTACCTGTCCATCTCGAATGCCACAAACCAGCTGATTCATAATCATGATGTCCTTTCGAATCGTTCTGAAATTGCAATCAGTTGCCAGTCTTCGAAGTTCAGCAACATATTCATTGACTGGCTGATCAACCTTCTGATTGCAGTTGTGGAACCTGTGGTAAGCTGCAACTACATTAACGAGAGGCTTGAAGTGGTCGGTGAGAGCTTGAATGATCTCAAGAAATTCGACCACGTCAGGATCTCGTGGATGTAAAATGCCGCTCGCTAAAACGTAAAGAGACTCACCGCAAATCGAGAAAAAGTGTGCACGTTTCATTTTTTCATTGTCCTTGACTCGCATCGACGTGAAATTAAATTGTAGCAACTTCGACCAATTTTTCCATTATTGAGAGCGAGAGACATCAAATGGATGAATGTTGGACAAGTTCACCACTACCGATGGTTGTTCCGCAGCTGCGTTGTTTTGCGCGTCACCATTTTGATAAGGCATTTTGAATTGTCAGCTTGAAATCGCCGAGAAAATATTGAAATCTTAGGTTGAACTTGCTAGGTCGCACTAATTCGAAATTCCTCGTCGCCAAAATGTTATGCTCACACTATAAAAGAACACTAGGGCCAGTTGTATGTAACGTAGTTAACCAATTGATCAACTGAACCAGGTTCAAATCAATCAATCGTTGTACGAAAGATGTTCGTGTTGTGATCAGTTGAACCACAGTCAAATTAATATTTTTATGTTGGTTACCCGAATCTCTAATAACATTCGAGCATTTTATCGATATTGTTGGTACTAACTTGAAAAATCGTCACAGTTTTTGTATACTGTGAAATCGTTAATCAATGACAGTCAATGATCAAAAGCGTGCTTGGCGTTAAATAACATTTTGTGTGTTCTCTTTGAAGTCAAAAAATGGCAAATAAAGAAGACAAGCGTACTCCAAATTTCAGTGCATTTGAAGAATCGACGTTGATTTCTTTAGTTGCAAAGTATAAAAACATTATAGAGGGTAAGAAAACGGATGCAGAAAGTTCTCGGCATAAGAAAAATTTGTGGCTTCAGCTGGCTGAAGAATTTAATTCTATCAGTGCAACTACGCAACGAACAGGTGAAATGACGTGGTCTATATAAAAAAATTGATTTGCAGTGCCTTTTGATATCTATAAAAAAACTCATTTTCCGTCCACCTTTTGAAATAATTTTCTTTTGTTCGAAATATGCGAGCGTTTCTCTTTAAACCTAAAGCCCAGTATAAAATTTCAATAAGGTATAAAAGTCGTATATACAAATAAGTAAATAAGCCTTCTCCCACTTCTTTTATCATTTCTAGAAAATCCTCATCATCCGTTAACTCTTCAAAATAATCCACTTTTTCCATTGTAAACAATAAAAAGTAGTAAAATTATAGGTTATATAACAGTCAATCATAAGATATGTCACATCAGAATAGGGGACTTCGGTCCAAGTTGCCAACCCAAAAAAATTCACATTTTTCTACCACTGGGGAAAGAAAATTTCCGGACGATTTTGTCATGTAAAGGTTCGTATTATTTATAAATATCCGTAAACGGAGCCTCGACTCTTCAAATTAAATCCAATTAGATATATATAGTTATTTGTAAAAGTCATATCTGATTGGCTGAAAGTTTTGTTGGAGCACCTGATTTCACGTCAATAATGTCACCAATCCATCTTTAGGGCTTGCGTTCAGAAAACACAACTGTTGCAGAACCGTTGAGTGAAAGTTCTGTGAACGCACTTTGATTAGTGAGCGAAGCCATTTTCCTGAGTGGTTTTAAATTGCACTCAGTGAGCACAACACGATGCAGATTGGGATATTTTTTATGAAGATTGTCTATGGTTTTATTATTAGTAAACAAAGATTATACTTAGTAAAGGTATTAGCAAAGAATACACAACCTAACTGAGCTGGTGTATTCTTTGGTATTAGTGAAATAAATAAGTATTACAACATGAGTGATGATTATGAATATGAACTGATTTATACGTATAATTATGTAGCATACAGCCAGATACGAAAAATGTTCACAAATGATTGAAAAATGTTTTGTATTTATTTATTCGATTATATGTGAGTATTCTACATATATAATCTGTGAATCTGTGATATACATATATTGAAGATTATCTATGATCTTCTGTACTTTTTAAAAAATGATCGTTTAGAAGACATACGTCGACCATTCGTTACTCAGTGAGCGCTCAATCAACAGTTGAGTTATGTATATGTTATGTTTTCTGAACGCTACCATTATTGACGTGAAATCAGGTGCTCCAACACAACTTTCAGCCAATCAGATATGACTTTTACAAATAACGATATATATCTAATAGAGGAGTTCAGTCTAAGGTCAGTGTGGCCAACAAAAAGTGGTTTTTCTGACAAGAATGACAGTTAATGTCTACCCCTTAAAACATAGGATTTTTGCATGTTTTATATCATTGCGAACATCTATATTGCTTTATTAAAATAATGAATACACCCCCGAAGCGAAAATCTTGGAATTTAAAATGACTTTTTAGCTGAATACACAGCACATCGGTGGCCAAAAATTCTAGGAACTTTTGCCATGTCACCATTTAATGTCTGTTATTCGGTCACTGGTTATGTCAAATGTCAGTTATATTTATTTTTGTTGATATTCGTTTAATTGTGTATGTCCATTTTCGATTAGATTTTAGTAGCATTTCTAGTTAGTAGTTGTATTTCTATTCTTCTAATTACTTTTTCCACTGACATCTGACATAACTAGTGACAGATAACAGAAATTAAATGTTGACATGGCAAGAGTTCCTGGAATTTTTGGCCACCGATGTGCTGTGTATTGAGCTAAAAAGTCATTTTAAATTCCAAGATTTTCGCTTCGGGGGTGTATTCATTATTTTAATAAAGCAATATAGATGTTCGCAATGATAAAAAACATGCAAAAATCTTATGTTTTAAGGGGTAGACATTAACTGTCATTCTTGTCAGAAAAACCACTTTTTGTTGGCCACACTGACCTTTGACTGAACTCCTCTATTGGATTTAATTTTAAGAGTCGAGGCTCCGTTTACGGATATTTATAAATAATACGAACCTTTACATGACAAAATCGTCCGGAAATTTTCTTTCTTTTCGGTGGTAGAAAAATGTGAAATTTTTTGGGTTGGCAGCTTGGACCGAAGTCCCCTATTTGACGTTTATTCCATGAACTTAGTTAAACCACCATTTTTGGTGGTTCAGTAAATTGCATAGTTAACTCATGAGTTAACCAAAATAATTCTTGACTACGTACGTTTCGTACAACACTCTAATAGCTGTGATCATGGGTTAACCATAGACATTAGGTTAACTATGCTTCATACAACTGGCCCTTAATTGGGAACACAAGTTTATTTTAGAGTAGACAAGACCAAAGTGATGGGCAGAAAAACTAACTGCCCGAAATTGTTAAAAATAAATAAATAAAGTCGTTGTCACAAAAGAACACAATTTTGAATTTCAAGTACATAACAAGCGGAAATACGTCAAGACATTGAAACATAAACTACCTGATACACTGAGAAAAGTTACACGAGTAAAACCATAACTACACTAGCAATAATCGTAGTGTTGATGAACACCCCTTCCAATTAGGACTATAGAATATTTTTTTCAACTACTAACATGAGAACACCTTTTATTATTCATCTCATGTGTCTGAGAAGTAGCTCATTTGAACCTAACCTTAAAATAATACATGGTTAATTAAGGGAAATGAACGGAAGTGACGACTTGACATTGACAGATAAACTAATTAATTCGCGCATATGCACACAAATTTGCGATCACAAAAACTATTTTCTTTCGCCTCTTAAACGTCAAAACACATGTATGGTTACGATACAAACGCATTTTATTATAATTGTTATAATTCTTTTCGATCAATCCGTTACGTTACGTTTACGGATAAGGATAAGTGATCTATTTGAGCAATGCTTTATGTTTCTAATATCTAAGTACTTATTTTTGACAATGTCATCGCTAACCTCAATTTTGTAAATAGATGAAAATAATTTTTTTCTTGCATATCACGGTTTTATATTAAATCTTATGATAAATAGTCGAAAGGAAAAGGTTAGTGAATAAATAGAAATTGTATGATAAACTTTAGGTACTATTCAAACATTCCAGGAATTAAGACGTGTTGAGAAAAAAGAATTTCTAGAACGAGTCAATAATATTTGTGCCCTTATTGATGAATTAGAATGCAACATTTCCAAATCCGCTAAATTGGACAAACAAATTTTAATGATGATTCGATTGGATCAACTTAGTAATCAAAATATGGCTAATCAATTAAGTGAAGCTCAGACAGAAAATAAACACCTATTAAGTAATATTTATTATTAATGTTCAACTCTCCTTTCCTTTCTATAAATCTTTATCCATTTACGGTTAAAAGTCGCTACTCTGATTGTATACTGTGGATTTTATTGTTGTAGGCATGATTCAATTAGACCAAAACA
This sequence comes from Galerucella calmariensis, assembly GCA_910591675.1. NCBI lineage: Eukaryota > Metazoa > Arthropoda > Insecta > Coleoptera > Chrysomelidae > Galerucella > Galerucella calmariensis. The sequence continues at coordinate 7,479 of CAJUYG010004805.1, read as the reverse complement.
ATGGAAGAGATATGCCTAGATCAAACTCCAATACCTCATGTACTACTATGAGCTTGGTGCATCTGCAATACAAGTACGTAAATTCTACTTTTTAAATTAAATTACAACCAAAACGGTATCCGAGGTATCCCGAGGAGTTGTCCTCCTAGGTCATCGTCCATCCTGTCCTTCCCAGGAAGGTGGACAGGTCACTAGGAGACATCTCTTTTATATCGGCAGGTGTACGCCAAGACTCACCGAACACACACTCTCTTATTGACGATAACTCCGGACACTCGCATAAGACATGCCTGACAGTTTCATCTTCCTGTTCACACATCCTGCATAGGGGTATGTCCACTAGCCCCATGGTATGGATGTGTTTCCTCAGTTAACAGTGGCCAGTCAGAAATCCTACTGTTAAACGTAGGTTTTTCCTGGTCATCGCCAAATATTTCTTCGGCGCCAGCAGCTTCCCATCAGGGTCGCCCAGGGTGATCCTGGCAGGACTACATCCTTTGATTCCATCCCATCTCAGGGATTGAGCATGGGTGTAACGTTTGGCTAGTTCCGCAATTGTCGAAGTCGTTAGGCCGTAGGTGTCACTGGGTCCTAAAATTTTTAGTCCAGCCGTTTCCCTGGCTAAACAATCAGCAATGCGATTTCCTTTACTCCTGTCGTGCCCTTTAACCCACCTAAGGATAATATTGTTATCTGCCAAGGCGTTAGCTAAATCTTGGTGGCACTCTAGTAACTAGCCACGATATAACACGTTGTCTGTTCAAGGCTAATAGGGCTTGTCTACTATCAGTGCAGATTGATATGTTTTTGCAAGAAATTCCTCTTCTGGTTAGTTCTTTTGTGGCAATTAAGATACCAGCCAGTTCTGTTTGAACCTAAACGGACAACGGTATTTTTGCTTAATAATTTTTCCACTACCCATGAAATATTATTAACATTCATCTTATTAAACGCATCCTCTGTAATGTTGCCGAGCTTTAGATTAGTAGTCTTACGCAATCCTAGAAAACATGTTCAGACTTGCGCGTCGCCCTTATCAGGCTTAACAGCCCTTTCACTAAGACATTCTTGGGGAGTCATCAGACTATGCTTCATAGGTGACCTTAAAGGTACGTTTTCCTCCACATTCGCCAGTCGCTCGTAGCCGCGAAAAAGTAGCGACGGCCAAGACACCTTTTCATGTTTTTAAGCCGGAGTGTTTTCCTACTCGATACTGAGTAGCTGCTACCCAAATTAAGTCGATATTCGCTCAGTCGCCGGTCGCCACCTCTCTGGAAGCAGACAAGCGACTGATTCGTGACGATTTTTCAGGTAGGATAGTGTTTTAGGAATATTTGAGGAAAACGTACCTTTAGGTTTTAAGGTTTCACCACAGCGGTGTACATCAAGTGTATTTAAATGTCATGCTTTCCCTAAGGCTCTTTGGGCAGCCATAAGGGCCATATTCCTTTTTTTTCATATACTTAGTAGGTGCAGAGCCACACTTTGGCGTTTTTTAGGTATGAAGAGCTTTTATCAAACCAAAACGGCTTATTGAAAATGTTAGACATACGGCAAAATGATATTCGCAAATACCAAACAGAAAATGCTGGCCTAAAGGAAGAAATAGAAAATTGCAAATTTGTTTTACAAAAATACGAAGTTGAATTTTGTAAACTTTTAGAAGAAATTAACAGGTTGAAGAATAAGAAGAACAAAAAGGTATAAACATCGGTAAATTATATTATATAGTGTAAATGGGAATTTGAAAAAAATGTTTTAGATCCATAAGTTGAAAGAAGAAAGAGATACGTTACGACTTGTTCATAACCGGTTCGTAAGTCTACTAACCGAACAATCGATGGAAAAAGATAGTATTTTAATGGAGCAGATACAAAAAACGCCAAATTCCGAAAAAGCTTTATTACTACAAGAAGTAAATACTTTTAATATAATAGTATATTATACACCAAGGCGGTGAGGACTATTATTATTGACCAAGCACCAAGATTACTTCGCGAGGGGCTTTGCCCCAAGCGGAATAAGGTGCGTGGTTTATAAATGTCTTCAACTCTGTGGTGTATAAACAATTTTTTCCACTACTAGCAAAATTTAAGACAAAAATTAAAAATTATTCACAAATGTCTAGGCATCCAGGCCTTTATTGATGGCCTACGTGACCCTGATATGCAGAGGACGCTTCGTTTAGCCCATCCCAAAACATTGGTCGATGCATTGACTGCTGCTCTTGAATATGAAGCAGCCACGAAGGCGTCAGGATATAACAAAGCTAGGACCGTTCAGGAAGAGGGCGACGAAGATAGATTTGACCAGTTAGTCAACTTAATAAAAAGCATGGTAGACCGAAAGCCGAGGAAGATTAGATGATGGAATTGTGGCGAGCAGGGCATGTATGCAGCTCGTGTAAGCGCCCTAGGACTCTGGCAAACCAAGAACCTCAGTCCCAGGAAAACTAGGATGGGTCGGTCACGAGGGGGCAGCACCGACCCAGGATCGCTCCAAAGACCCTCTCATACTGATAGCCTCTCTCAGATGCCCTAATGACAGTGTATATATGGATGGCGAAGTGAATGGCAGGAAATATACTCTGCTGGTGGATACTGGAGCAACTAGAACCATTATACGGCCAGAGATAATAAAATCTAAGAAGCTTCTGCCAACGAGGCTGCGACTCCAGACCGCAACAGGGGAGAGTGCCAATGTTCATGGAGAGACGCGAATCCAATTGGGAATTGGTGAAGAAAAATTCACGCATACGGTAATCGTAGCTGACATGGAAGAAGACATGATTCTGGGAATGGACGTAATGAATTTACATGGTTTCCATTTAGACTTTAGAAACAGAACCATCAAGGTGGGTTCCGAAGAAGTATTCCTTCATCCGCATGAAAGCAGAGCGGTGTTGGCAGCTGTACAGGAAGATACTGTTCTTCCTGCACGAAGCGAAACCATGATAGTAGCGCGGCTACAGGGAATCATGGAAGAAGGTATACCGGTTATGATGGAGCCTTGGAGCCACGACGAAGAGGTTGGTAAAGGCGTGCTAATTGGAAAAGGACTGGTTACTTCAGCGAAGGAGATCCCAATACGTGCTATAAACGTGAACGATTACCCAATTACCCTCAAGAAGGAAACCAGAATTGGATGCTGTAGACCGGTGACGTCTATAATTCGTCAAACAACGACAACCGACAATTCTAATGACAGATGTTGTCAACAGTAGGCCAATCCTTGGATCGAGCTGAGAAAAGGAAAATGAGAGAATTCCTCTTGCAGTATCGAGACCTATTCGTACCAAAAGGAGGGAAGACTGGTAGAACATCAGCCGTCAAACACAAAATCGATACTGGTAATGCCAAGCCAATTAAACAATCAGCTTGAAGGCTACCACAAGCGAAGAGAGAGGAAGCTGGAAGAATAGTTCAAGAGATGGAGGACGAAAAGTAATGGAACCATCTACTAGTCCATGGGTGTCTCCAGTAGTGCTCGTCAAGAAAAAGGATGGAACTACCAGATTCTGCGTGGACTCTATCGCCAGCTGATTAACGTGACGAAAAAAGACAGCTATCCTCTGCCTCGGATCGACGATACGCTAGACACTTTGGCTGGCAATAAAATGTTTTCCAACTTTTATCTGAAGTCTGGCTATTGGCAAGTAGAAACGCACCCAGAAGACAAAGAGAAAACTGCTTTCACCACCGGATCCGGATTATGGCAGTTCAACGTCATGCCCTTCGGGCTCTCTAATGCGCCCACGACATTTGAAAGACGAATGGAAAATGTTTTGAGAGGGTTATCTTGGAAAACTTGCCTGGTCTATTTAGACGACATCGTAGTATTAGGGAAGACATTCGAGGAACAGCTGAAGAATTTGCAAGACGTATTCAAACGACTTCATTCTTGACACTGATGCAAGCAACGTAGGAATTGGAGGAGTACTCTCACAGATACCACGAGGCCAAGAAAGAGTGCTCGGATATTTCAGTAAAGTCCTCTCCAAACCAGAACGGAGCTACTGCGTCACGAGAAGAGAACTTTTGGCGGTAGTGAAGTCTGTAGTACACTTCTATCAGTATCTCTATGGATAGAAATTTTTAATTCGGACTGATCATGCAGCAATCAAGTGTGGTTGATGCAGTTCAAGAATCCCCGAGGGCCAGATCGCTAAATGGATTAAACGACTCCAAGAATACGATTTCAACATCGAGCATCGGGCTGGTGTGAGTCACCGAAATGCCGACTCCCTGTCTAGACGACCGTGCCAACCAGACTGTTCCCACTGCAACAAGTTGGAATCTAAGGAAGCTGCAGTTTCAAGAACTACAGTAAGCAATGAAGAATGGTCTCCCACCAGGATTAAAGAAGATCAAGATAATGATCCACACCTAAAGATGATCCGGCAATGGAAGCAAGAAAATCGGCGACCTACCTGGCAAGAAGTGTCGAGATTTTCACCAACACTGAAGGCATATTGGGTTCAGTGGGAATCCCTTGTCCTGGAAGAAGGCCTGTTGAAACGAGTCCTTGAAAACGATGATGGTTCCGAAAATAGACGACAAGTAGTTATCGCCAGATTGAGAGTAGCTGAGGTACTGAGGAAGTTACACGACAGTCCATCAGGAGGGCATCTGGGAATGAAGAAAACCCTTCAGCGAGTCCGTGAAAGGTTTTATTGGATGAACAGCTCCGACGATGTGAAGGACTGGTGTAAGAAGTGTACGAATTGTGCTACGAGTAATGGACCACATCGCAAGAGAAAGGCTCCCATGAAACAATATAATATTGGAAGCCCATTCGAAAGGATTGCATTAGATATCGCTGGACCATTTCCGACGACAGAAAATGGTGGTAAATACATTCTGGTTGTGATGGATTATTTTACCAAATGGGTAGAAGTTTACGCGATTCCAAACCAAGAGGCCACAACTATCGCGGATGTATTGGTGGAAGAATTCATCAGTCGATATGGAGTGCCCTTGGAAGTTCACAACGATCAGGGAAAGAATTTCGAAAGCCATGTATTCCAAGAAATTTGTGATAAGCTGGGAATGAAGAAGACCAGAGCAACGGCATTGCATCCACGGAATGGTCGGAAGAATGAACAGGACCATTGGAAAATACCTGTCCAAAGTAGTTTCCAGCCACCAGAGAGATTGGAACCAGTACCTTTCCCTATTTGCATTGGCTTATCGATCTGCCATCAATGAGTCCACAGGTGAAACACCTGCGAAAATCCTATTTGGACGCGAAATGAGACCTGGAATTTGTTTGTCGACCTGAATCTAGCGAGAGAAGACTACGTGATCCAGCTGATAATAAGAATGAACGATGTACGCGAATTGATTCGAGAGAATCTCCAAGTTGCCAGCGACAGAATGAAAAAACGGTACGACACGCAGGCTACAGAAGGCAGTTTCGGAGAAGGGGACAAAGTATGGTTACACAACTCAACGAGGAGAAAAGGCTTTTCTCCAAAACTACAAAAATCTTGGGAGGGTCCATACTTAATCAAGAAGAAGAACAACGACGTCATCTATCGCATAAGTAAGATCCCCAATGGAAAACCGAAAGTAGTCCACCAAAATCGACTAGCGCTATTCGAAGGAGACCATGACAAAGGAGAAGGAGTGAACCATATCCGGGAAGATCCTGACCCTGCCTTCGAAGAATTTATGTGCGTATATGGAGGTACCGGTAAAGCTAGATTCGGAGTTACTACAGTACAGTTCTACGAGGTTTGGTATTCGTCTTTCGATAGAAGTAAATCAGAAAAATTTTCTGAACAGATTCCAACCCCTGGCAAGACACTGAAACTCAAACACAATTTCCGACACATCTTCTATCTGGTAACAAAGAACGAATTTCAAGATCGATACACCTATCGGAATGTGTGGGAATCCAACGTGAAGAAACTAGCGATGCCCAAGATAGAGAGCAACCAGTTGGATTGGCGAGTTATTAGGAATATGGTGGAAGTGATCTTCGAAGATACCGATGTCCACATTTTAATCTGCAGCTATTCCCCACGTTATCAGTATCCGATGAAGACAGTACCCTGTTATTTCCATACGACCGGAAAGTATAGGAATGGATCCAGTTGCCGATTTAAACATCCAGTCCCGGCTACACAAGAGTTCCAGGAGGAACTTACTATTAAGGAGGGGGCAATGTTACGAACTCAGTGATTCAGAAGCCGGTCCTGTCGCAAACTATTAATTTTGGCCAAACGACAAAAGTGATGTTGTGTGCTCAAAAATCATAACCTTATATTCAATGATCAAGATAATAGGGCATATCCACGACAGTTGACAGTTGACAATACTCCTATGGTAAAACAATGAACACGATCAATAATTATCAAACAACAAACAACTATTAACCTATATTATATATGATTGAATAATATGCAAGCTCAACAATTGAAATAACTTAAAAAAACATTTAAGCAAAACCAACCTAACTCAAACACGATATATCATTATAAATCAGCATAACCTCACTATTAACTACCACGTGTTCTGAACGCTTTGCTTATTGTTTTACCACAGGGCTGTTGTCAAAATAGTTTGTGACGTGGACATGTCCTATAGTGTCTCACTATTTTTTAGGATAAAAATTAAAACACATGTATGGTTACGTTACGAACGCATTTGCTTTATACTTATTTTTGATTGATCACGTATCTCCGTTACGTTACGGATAAGGATAAGTGATCTATTTGAAGAACTGCTTTATGTCCCTAGTTTTTTTTTGTAGGTGCGTAAAAATAACAGCCTCATGTACGAAAATTTCCAGTTACATCAAAAAGTGGAATATTTACTAGCAAAATTAAACATCAAAAGAGAATCGCAGAACGAAACGTCAACTTCGGTTTCGCGTACAAGTTCTATAAGTCATTGAGTTTCATTAAAATTAAGAACAAATATGATTACGTGCTCATAAATGGATATTCAGTATTTTGAACGCAATAAAATTTTTTATAACTAAAATATATTCTTACGCTTTTCTTAAACCTCCTTAAATCACGACGCATTCTTCGTCTTTTACAAAATATAACTGCTAGTTGGTTAATATTCAGAAGACCTGCGCAACTTTTCATCTTGTGACCATGGCAAGCGTAGTCACCATAACGGCCAAACGAGCCCTTGCGCGCAAATTCTCGACTTACGTGTTCCAGCTGTCATTGCAGACTTCCTTCCTGTGAGGATGGAAGTTACATCCGCACGCACCCAGAACAGAGAGGAGCGGGTAAATATACAACACAGCTCCACCCACCACCTCAAATTTAGTAGTTGATGTGCGCATGCGTCCAAGCAGCTTTTAACCTTCTATTCTATGTATCTAAATGTGAGCTGATTAGCGCAGTTGGTAGGGTATTGAGCATACAACTGAGGGGTCGTAGGTTCGAAACCGGGTTAGGTGCTTGGTTGTATTTTTTTAGTCTTTTATTTCTTATTTTCTGATATTTCTATACATAGT
>CAJUYG010004804.1:0-15629 GCA_910591675.1 Galerucella calmariensis | reverse complement strand
ATCTCTTAAAAGCGCATGTGCAGCAAAAAAATTGTCTTTGAAAATAAAGTTTAATTGCTCAATAATTCTAATGACAGTCTCACATTTTTCGCCCCAATAAGAATATTTCAAATGTGTCGCTTGAAACTTGGAAAACCTATTTTAATACTCTTGCCACAGGAAATGTAATATTCAATATTTACCAATGGACTCTAGGCATCCTTTTCTAGATACGAAAATCTCCCAATCTGAAGTTTTTGCGGTGCTTAATAATTGGGAAAGAAATAATGCCCCGGGATTAGATATCGACTGAAAATTTCACTTAGATTACGTTTGAAGATACCATTTTCATATGTAACCTTTCATGTAAAATATTGCATACCAAAGATAATTTACCTGTTGAAATCAACGTGCAACTTTGGCATTGAGTACATCTACTATCGTCATTTAGATTTATAATATAAAATTGAATTGTTTTTAGGTCTGGTTTTTTTGCCGCTGCAAGCTTCATGTCATTCCAACAATGCCGATTTAATTTCGGTGCTGAACCATTCGAATATCCTCCTAACACGGCCTATTCCACTTTTAACGAACATGGATCTCTTCGGTCTGAAGATAAAATCGTATTACCTAGGCATATATTTCTCAATCAACTTAGAGAACAAAATATTGGAGAAGATAGTTGTACTCTTTGCTACGATCAGAAAGCTTCAATTCGACTGCTTCCGTGTGAACATTCGTAAGTATCATCAGCTATTTTCTTATTTCAATTAATAAACCGAAGGCAGCAATTTTCCTACCCGGAAATCGTTGGGAGGGGTCGCTGGTAGTATAAATTCAAAAAGTTGGGGCACCAGACTTGTTGCATCAGCCATCTTGTTTTGAAGGGTGATAACTATATTCCGTGTAAAATTGAAAATAAACGAGTTATTCGATAACCAAAAATTAACTCCCTCTTTTTAGATATAAATCGAAAAAAATCGATACTATGAAAAAATTGATGCCAACCAAAATTGTAGGAAATTTAATTTCAAGCAACTTTTGTGATAACTATATTCCGTGTAAAATTGTAAATAAACGAGTTATTCGATAACCAAAAATTAACCCCCTCTTTTTAGATATATATCGAAAAAAATCGATACTATGAAAAAATTGATGCCAACCAAAATTGTAGAAAATTTAATTTCAAGCAACTTTTGTGATAACTATTCATTCATTCATTCATTCAAACGTTTGGGTTGTGCTCAACAGCCCGGGCACTTGACCTAAGTCATTGTACCATTCCCAATGTTATCTACTTCCACTCCAAAAGTTTCGTGTCCTCTTTATAGGCCACTAGCTTATTTGGGGGGATTTTAAGTAGTTCTGATGGTTGTATAGTTTCCTTTCCAAAATGCTTCTGTCTGAGTCCTTCTAAGTTCTTACATGAGCAGAATATATGAATAGGTGTTTCATCCCTTAGTTCGCACTTCCTACAGAAAGGTTCACTGACTATTCCCATTCTGTACAAATGTTCCGGACCTATAAAGTCTCCTTTAGAGCCTTGTTTAGCTAGCTGGTCCGCCAATTCATTACCAGCAGTCCCTTCATGTCCCGGCACCCATACTAGAGACACTGTGTTGTCTCTTGCCAGCTTATTAAGGGACTCTTTGCAGTTTTTAACCAGTCTAGATTTCGTGGTAGGATTGTTGATAGCCTTCAGCAATGCCTGGCTATCAGTGAATATTTTTATTCTTTGTCCGGTATAACCCCTCTTGATATTTTCATCAATACAGGCTATAGCAGCAATTGTTTCTGCCTGGAATACAGACGTGTATCTACCAAGGCTGAAGAACATTTTCTTCCTAGGTCCATTTATACCAGCCCCAGTGCCATGGTTAGTTTTAGATCCATCAGTGAACCAGCTGATATCCCCGGGATTTCCCGAGTGCATCACCTGTTGCCTAGATGGAATGATAATATTCACTCGCTCAGTGAATATATTCTCTGGTATCATACTATCCAGACCCATCTGAAAGTTTGGTTCGGCTAGTATTGTCCCAGTTATATCGGTATGTCCCCCACGTACATTGTTCGGGGTCCACATGCCTCCCGATTTCAGTCTAAGAATCGCCATCATCGCCTCTGCCCTAACAAAAAGTTCCAGAGGAGGGAGGCCTATAAGGGCTTCCATTGATGACGTGCCCGTGCTGTTCATTGCCCCGGTAATACCGAGGAGAGCTTGTCTTTGGATTGTAGCCAATTTGTTCTCTACTGAGGACACTTCTGTCCTTCTCCACCAGACTACCGTTCCATAGGTGACCGTAGGCCTAATCACTGTTGTGTAAAGCCAGTGTACCACCTCAGGTCTTATTCCCCAGGTTTTTCCCATAACTCTTCTGCATTGCCAAAATAGTCTGGTTGCCCTGGTAGTAGTTCTTTCCAGGTGTGCCCTCCAATTCAATTTAGAGTCGAGGGTCACTCCCAGGTATTTCACCTCTTTGGATATTTCGAGTGCTTCTCCGAACAGTTGTACCCTGCCCTCTGGAAGAGCCCTTCTATTCGTAAAAGCAACTAGTTTGGTTTTTTTTGGATTGACTGTTAGGTCCTCTTTAAGGCACCAGTCTTCCACAATTCGCAGTGCTTCTTGTAAGACATTTGCGACCGTCTCTGGGAATTTTCCCTGGGTGACAATCACAAGGTCATCCGCGAAGCCCTGCGTCCATATGCCTTGATCATTTAGTGTGCAGATCAAGTCATCCACAATTAAATTCCACAGTAGTGGTGAAAGTACTCCACCTTGAGGACACCCTTTAGTTGTCCTGACGGTGTACGTTGTATCATGCATATGTGCCGATATTCTCCTATGTTCAAGCATGGATCTTATCCATCTGCATGTGGTGTTGTTTGTCCCTCTCTTTTCGAGGGATTTGTTTATTGATGACATCGAAGTGTTATCAAAAGCACCTTCGATGTCTAAAAATGCTGCTAGGGCAAATTCTTTTTGGTTCAGGCTCCTTTCGAGTCTCGAGACCAAATTATGCAGAGCAGCTTCTCCTGATTTCCCTGCCTGATAAGCCCATTGCAGTGTGTGTAGAGGGATGCTCTTAAGCACTCCTTCTTGCAGATGCATCTGTATTACTTTCTCCATGGTTTTCACCATGAATGATGTCAGACTGATTGGTCTGTAGGATTTGGCCAGGGTGTAAGTTTCTTTCCCTGGTTTGGGAATAAACACCACCCTTGACTCTCTCCATGCAGTTGGTATATACCCTAAAGCATGGCTACTACGTAATAACAAAACTAAAGAACCCATGATGATGTCAATCCCCTCTTGCAGAAGCTTGGGAAATATGCCATCTTGCCCTGGAGTTTTGTAGGGGTCAAATGAGTCTACAGCCCATCTAATAAGATGTGGTCTGAAAATCTCATTTGTTATCTTCCAGTCCTCTTTGGTAGCCCTCGTTTTGACTACTGGCCTGTTATCATCGCTCGAATCTATCCTTGCCGAGCCCGGAAAGTGCACACCAAGAAGGTGCTCTAAAGCTTCCTCCTCAGTCTTTGTGTACCCTCCACTCGGCAACTGGATAGATCTTACATTATTAGAAGTGTCCCTTTTGAGAATTCTGTTAATTCTGACCCTGTCAGGGACACTTTGTATGTCCTCACAGAATTCCCTCCAGGACTTTTTCTTTGATTCTTTTATTTTTTCATTATACGCACCTAGTTTAGCCTTATATGCTCCCCAGTTGCCTGTTTTTTTCGCTTTATTAAAAAGACGTCTTGTTTCTTTCCTTAGGCTTGTCAGCTCTTTATTCCACCAGATAACTTGTCTGGGAGAGCAACTTTCCCGTATCGGACAGTTATTGTGATAGGAGGTCACTATGGTCTGTTGCAGCCATGTAGCTGTGCCTTCTATCCCCTCGGCAGTTTTAGGTCTGCCGTGGTGTGTGCGGATTTTAGAAAGCAGGTCCTCTTTGTATGATACCCAATCGGTACTCTTAGGATCCCTGTATGTTCTAATAGCCGTTTTTTCTACATCTATTTCAAAGTATATATGGGCATGGTCAGACAGCGACGGTTCATCCGATACATGCCAATGCCTTATCATCTCCCCGACTCGTAAAGTACAGAGAGTTACATCTATTGATGATTCCCCCCTCAATGTTCTAAATGTTGGCGTATTGCCCACATTCGCAATATCAAGTTCAGTGGTACATAAATAGTCAAATAGTTTCTTACCTCTAGTGTTGTTGTCCTTGCTGCCCCAACTAAAATGGTGTGCGTTGGTATCAGCTCCTACAACAGCATCCAGTTTGTGTCGTCTAGCGTAATCCATCAGGTTCTTCATATTAGCCCCCGGTAATGGTTCTTCTGAGTCAATGGGAAGATAAAGAGACACTATTATTGTCTCTATTATCTCCCCATCTTTTTCAAGAGTAGTCTTTGCTGCTACCATGTCACAAAGTTCCATGATTGGCATCAAGTTGTATTTAGATCTGTAACAGATACAAGTTCTTACTTTAGTACAATTAGTTCCCATTATCAGTCCCATTTCCCTAATATTAAGCCCTAGTATCTTACCTTTGTTTATCCAAGGTTCCTGGATTAGAACGATGTCTATGTTATCGGCCACAACCCTTTGATGTAGAACAGCTGTGGCCGTCTTTTTGTGCTGTAGGTTGACTTGCAGCACCTTGAATGTCCTAGGAGGCTGTTGGTTCAGGTTCTTGTTCAGTCCCTGTTTCCTCTTCGGTCATATTTTCCAGGATCTTGAAGCTAGCTCGCTGGAATAAGTAGTACGGTCTCCATTGAGCCCGGACTAGTTCTTTCATTGACTCCTTGTCAATCCGGAGACTCACATGTAGTCCCATATCGGATGACTTGGAGCCAAGGATCAACCACCGATCAACCCTGGGTTCTGCTTTTCGAGTCTTTTTAGCCCCACTTTCAGATCCTCTTTTTTAGTCTCTGGAAGTAAGGCAAGGACTCGTTGCTGTTTTGGAAGTTCATCACTCTTGATGAGCTTCCAGTTTGTCTGGCTTGCCAAGTAGTCCCTCGTTATGTTGAAGGACTCTTCATTGGCGCATATCAGCCCATAGTAGCTGTCCATGTATCGACTGGCTTCAAACCTTGGCGCCTTTTGCACCACGTCGATCATTTTGGTTAGGTACTCTTTGATAGTCCCTACCTGATCTTCCGAGACAGTTTCCTCCGGGAAGTTTTTAGGGACCACAGCAGCCTTGATCCCTTTGAGGGCCACGCTGTATTTCATGGTACCAGCAGTATTGCTTCCCCCAGAACACTTGGCCCTCTTATCTTTTTTCATATCAGGGGTACTCCTAGCCGACACAGTTCGCTTAACGCCCTTTGCCTGCTGTTGTTCACCCTGTTTTGATGTTGAGGGAGTCGGCAGCAACACTGTCTTAGTGTCAATGCCTTTTTCCCTCATTTTTTTGAGCTTCCTTCTCTGGGCACCTGAAATTTTCCCACGTGAAGCTTTTTGTTGATCCACAGGATTCGCCTTAGCGTCTCCCTGTGGTATTGTTTCTAGGGAATCAGAGGTATTAGGCTGCGCCGGAGACTCTGTAGTCTCCATTGCTTCCATACCCTCCAAATCCCTTTCACTAAGAGTCTCTGTAGGCTCTTTAGTGGTTTTTGTTTTTTTGTTTTTCTCTTGGTCCATACTTGTTCCCACGAGTATAGGAGAAAAGAGGTCGATACCTGCAGAGCTCCCTATACAGGTACAAGGCTATATACAACGAGGTGCGCCAGTTGCCCCGAGGTTAGTGGTCTAGAAACCGACTGTCCCACGGCCATCCATCCCTTCGGCGACCACTCAACCTTGGGATTTGGGAGGTTTTTTATAGTGGTCCTCATCCACGTAGGCCGGGCGATTAAGCCAAGCCTCCCGATCCGCATAGCTCGGCATACCCTCTACAGGCCTTACCCTAGCAGGGGGGTCGTTGCTTTACCATGCGGTTTGCGGTTTGTGTCGCGAGCTTGTCAGCGATTGGGTATTCGGAATTGGGCATTATTGGGCATTTATAGCCTTCATCCCTCCTTATTTCCCAACGGACCAGTTCTTTCCCGTACGTACATACGGGACGTCTTTGGCCTTCCCCTATCCGCAACCTGGGGACGCTCCTGATGGGTAGCTCAACCCATTACCCTCCGATACCGAAGACAATTCTCTCCGGTAACGAGAGGTAATGCTCGGAGGGTCGAAATCTTGGACAGGCCGCAGCCGATCCTCGAAAACCTCCCGAACACAGGTTGTGATAACTATATTCCGTGTAAAATTGAAAATAAACGAGTTATTCGATAACCAAAAATTAACCCCCTCTTTTTAGATATAAATCGAAAAAAATCGATACTATGAAAAAATTGATGCCAACCAAAATTGTAGAAAATTTAATTTCAAGCAACTTTTGTGATAACTATATTCCGTGTAAAATTGTAAATAAGCGAGTTGTTCAAGAGACAAACAATAACCCTTTAAATCAAGATGGCGGATGCAGCAACAAGTCTGGTACCTCAACTTTTTGAATTTAGACTGGAAAATTGCTGCTAAAAATTTTTGTAAATCAAAAATACCAATTCGATTGGACTACTTAAGCACGAATTTACTGGAAAATTATTTTTAACACTACTTCAACTTCCTCATCCTTTTCCCAATTTCCGATTATATACAAACAGCGTTTTATTCTTTCAAAAAATTGAAAAAAGTGCGGATAGCAAAAGCGCTGTTTGAACGTAGCCTACGATTTCTTGGCGAAACCGAAACAAATCTGCACATAGTGAAAAAATATCAGTATGCTTCGAAATAAACATATTTGTTGTGAGATATAATTTTTTCTCTCCCATAAGTTAAAATTGGTTTAAAAACGGTTTTATAGACTGTCATTTTTGTTCTTTTTGACACTTCTTTTTTGCGGATGAAAGTATTACTTATTGCATAATACAGATTGAGGGCACTTTAAATGCGTCCATTAATTTCAGTGTTGTTATTCCCTTCTTTATGTATTTTCACTCCCAAATATTTAAATGTATCCACTTGCTGTACCTGTTCTCCGTTTAGCTGTATTTCGAGATTCTTCTTTTCTCGCCCTATTACTATTACTTTTGTTTTCTCTGCATTTATTTTTAGGTTCCTACTTTGAAGGGCTTTTTTCCAGGTGTCTAGATTTATTTGAAGATCTTTTTCGTTTTTAGCATATATCACTAAATCGTCAGCAAAGGCGCATTCAGAAATCTGTATAAGCTCCATATTTCTATAACCCACTGTGAATTTCTTTACTTGATCTTTCTTTTATCATATCATCCATTATCACATTAAACAGTGTAGGACTCAAGATTCCCCCCTGCCTTAAACCCTCTTGCGTAGTAAACTCTTCAGATTGTAGGTTTCCGGTTCTTTAATAATTTCTCGTATTTTTGTATATGCTCATTATACTCTCGATTAAACTCCGCTCTACTTCTCTCTTCATCAGACTAGCCCATATTTGTAGTCTGGGGATACTGTCAAAAGCTTTCTCTATATCCACAAAAGCAACATATATATTATTTCTACCATTTTTTTTTTCAATCAACTGTCTCACTGTGAAAATGTGATCCTGAACACCACTGCCCTTACGAAAAGCACTCTGTGATTCTTCTAGTTGATGTTCTATTATGTTCTTGAGTCTTTTTTCAAGAATTCTTTCATAAACTTTCAACACTGTACTTAATATCGTAATGCCTCTATAGTTTGAACAGTCTCTATTATCTCCTTTCTTATATAGGGGTAATATGATTCCCAATTCCCATTTATTCGGTATTGTATTGTAATATTTACTGTATTTTTATCCAATTTATTTAAATTATACAATACTATTTATAGTCCAGTAAATGAAGGGACAAAGCTCCTGAAAAGTCCCTGAAGACTTCTTTGTGCTCAATTTGTAGGTCACGGCAGGTGTGTTTAAACGAAAAAAAAAACCTAAATCCTGGTAAACGAATTACTCGCTAATATCTGGCTCAATATACGAATTAGAGAATTTTTTTTTTCCAATAAAAAATGAAGATCGTCTTATTATCTACAGAAATGGTCCCTATCATTTTTTTCGAAAATTCTATAGTTAGTCAAAGTTTTTTCCACTAGATTTTAAGACTATTTCATTAATTTGTTCATATTTAAAAAAAATAGTCTCTCATCCTAATTTTTTTTAATAATGGAACCTTAGGAGGTTAGGTTTGTGGTGAGTGGGTCTATAAGGCCCTCCACTGCGACTCACAAGAGTCTATTGTGGCTCAACCTTAGGAGGTCTTGAATGATCTCAGAGGTTTTTTTTTATATATCTTTCTTGCGTTTTCAGAGTTCTGAACAATCTGTGGAACAAGCGCGGCTTAAAAATTCATTATCTTGTATATTGCTTTTGAATGCACATCATTTTAAAGTTGAGAGTGTCTAGTTTTCAAATGTACTTTTTGATTTTTAATAAAATCCAATCATTTTCCAGAAATCACATCGGTGAAAACCGGGCTTTTTTTCAAATAAATAGATAAACAAATCAATTATATATATATATATAATGAAAAAAAAATTCTGAGATCATTCAAGACCTCCTGAGGTTCCATTATAAAAAAAGTTGAATAAAAGACTATTTTTTTTTAAATATAAACAAATTAATGAAATAGTCTTAAAATCTTGTGGAAAAAAACTTTGAGCGCTTTTTTAAATATTTTTGTCAAGTTCGAACGACCTGCAAGTCACATAGAATGATAGTTACGAGTCTTCCAATTGTGGTGAACTTTGAATCATCGGAAAATGTCAATTTTTTGCCGAGTTATGGAACAATACGTCTGCCGCTTACAATTTAATGCATAGACAGCAGAATTCCTACAGGCAGAGCATCAGCAGCTGAAATGATGAGACTTTTTGGTCTCATTATCTTGATAACTATCGAATTTTCGAAAAAAATTATGGTAACCACTTTTTTAGATAATAAGACGATCTTCATTTTTCATTCAAAGAAAAATTCTCTAATTCGCATATTGAGCCAGATATTAGCGAAAAACTCGTTTTCCAAGGTTTAGGGGGCCATTCCCCCCCCCCCTTCCGTAAACTCAATCGTGTCAAGTTTTTTTCTCGTTTAAAAACACCTGTCGTGACCTACAAATTGAGCCAAAAGTTAAATTTTCAGCGACTTTTCAGGAGCTTTCGATATTTTCAGGTGCCTATTTCACAAAGGTACAAGTGTTGTTGAAAATAGTTGTGAGTAACAACCACTTGTTTTCACAAGTTGTTACGCACAGGCATTTCATAAACAATCACAAAACTTTTTCGCAACAAGTTAAAATTATCTGTAACACTTGTTATAGACAAGAAGAGAAAGAAATTGTCAACAACACCATACATAACCTAAAAAGTTAGTTTATAAAACTGCTTTTCCATTGCCCTATGACATTGTGGAATAAAGTTCTTTATTTTAAAAGAAATTAGAGACAGTAAAGACACTTTGTTCGGCAGTTTTTAAAGGGTAGCCAGAATTTCCTAGTAAAACTGCATTTATGATTGGACGCCAATCTTCTTCCAT
This sequence comes from Galerucella calmariensis, assembly GCA_910591675.1. NCBI lineage: Eukaryota > Metazoa > Arthropoda > Insecta > Coleoptera > Chrysomelidae > Galerucella > Galerucella calmariensis. Next base: position 6,093 of record CAJUYG010004804.1, on the reverse strand, counting down.
TCTTTGAAAAAGAGAACTGTTTCTTAAAACTCGAGGATCATGCACGCTTCCTGGCCAATTAGCACTAGCATAACATATTTCCAAATTTGTTCCGCAAACAATCATACAATTGATGGAGTGGTTTCCAATACGATCAACAAATGCAGGTTCATTTTCGGTTGGAGCATATATTTTTACTAATGTCCCATCGACACATCCAATAAATTGGGGAGTCTTGCTATAGCAAAAAATCCAGCAGAAACGTTTAAAAAATTGTCAGGCCAACTAACGCATTGTGGAAATTTAATTTGGTTAACTGCGTACACAAACTTTCTAACACATAAACTCGAATAACGAGTGGAACACAGAATTAATTCTAGGACTAAACACTCTCCTTCTACGTATTTGTTGCAACTATAATCTATGTATATTTAAATCTTGTCAGCTATCCACCTTTTAAGTTAGGTAGAGGAACTTTAGTAGATAACAAGTTTCAGATGCAATTTTGTTGACTACACTAGTTAATAACAGTTAAATTCATAGTAAATATCAAGTACTTTACTTGTAAAATTGTGAAAAATTGCCTGTTATTACAAGAGTACACTTATCTTCTGTAAGTTCCTTGTGGCATTATTTATTATTTTTTGGGAATCAAACCACAATAATGTAAACCAACACACACTAATAGGTATTTGAATTTTGAATCAAATCATGCTATAAGCGTTAAAGAAGGGGTAGTAAAATCTTTATACGATAGGGCCAGAATCATTTGTTCTTATGATAATCATTTCATAAAGGAGAAAACTCTCCTAAAAATGTTTTAAATGCCAATAATTACCCGGCAGAATTTGTAAATAAAGAAATTAAGAATATAGAGAAGGGCTCATTGTTAATACCCCATAATAATAACAATAATATTAATAATTCAGCTAACATAAGTTTTAAAACCTTGACAATACCGTATGTTAAGGGTTTATCTGAAAGAATGAAGAAAATTGGTAATCAATTCAATATTCGAACTAGCTTCAAATCTAACAATACGTTGAGATCTATAGTAACAAAAACAAAACCAAAAAATGAAGAACAATCTTCAAAAAATTGCATATATCAGATATCTTGTGAATGCGACAAATTCTATTTAGGTGAAACATCTAGACCATTGAAAGTCCGAATAAGTGAACATGAAAAATATATCAAAGATAGGGAGTTCTTTAAGTCATGTATTTGTAAACATGCTTGGGAAGAGGGGCATAAAATTCAATGGGATTCGACAAAAATAATATTGAAAGAGCCCAATAATAAAAGACGAAAAATCAAAGAAAGTGCTTTAATACAACTAAATGCAGATAAATGTATAGCTAATATTTCAGCCGAATGTAGTCAAATTTGGTTACCAATGTTAGAAAGAGAAATTTCCAATAATCAATTACCTGCGTTATCAGGATAGCATAATAAGTTTTTATCCAGGTTTTCTTATGAGTTATCATTGGAATAGTTGTTAAACGATACACACTTCAATACACAAAATAACCAAACTGTGTCATACATATTTTGAAAACAAAAATAATCATACTCAAAAAAGTAACAACAAACGCGTTTTATTAACAACATTTCCAAAATAAGCGAAAAAAAGCGCTATCCCAATAAAAACCGTTTCTGGAACGTGCACTTCACTGGATTCCATTTCTATTAGACTATCATATCTTTGGAATGTCATAAAATAAAATATTTTATTTCACATTTTACCAGAGATGTGATCTACTATGAATGGACCTTAATAAAATTTGACAACAAAGTTTTGTAGTCTTAGACTTCAAAATATTATTGATTGTCTAGTTGTCATATTTTTTTCGTTGTGTCAGATAGGGACCAAAAATTATTTTATCTATATTAGTTAATCTTGACAAAGGTAGCTGGAACGCTACCGAAATGTCGAAATAAAAAAATTGAAAACATTATTGTGGTTTGATTCCCAAAAAATAAGAGTACACTTGTCGTTCTATGAAACGTGAGCTATTACATATTTTGCCAAACTTATTAAAATCTACTTGTTATTTACAAACTTGTATTTTTGTAAAATAGGCCCCTTGTGTTCAGTTACTGGACTATTAAAAGTAACACCCGAAATCTGCTGATCGAAGCTACGAAAAACGTTTCGAGCCGCAGAGATGTTCGGGGGTCGCACACGGTAGTAAACTACCTACTGTTACCCTTTTAAAAGTATACTGAGTATCAACAATGGTATATTTAATTTTATGTATTTTTTTAGTGGTTTCTGCTCGTCTTGTGCCAAACAGCTAATAGAGTGTCCCATGTGTAGGTCTTCGTTTCGTGAAATAGAAGAGTATCCTCAATCTTCATGACATACAAGATGCCGTTGAACAATAAACATTTCAATGTATTTAAAAACAAAAAATAGGGAAAAGTATGAACAAGCTCTGTTATAAAATAACAATTTGTACAAATTTTCTGCGTCATAAGCAATTAACGGGTTCGTATTGAAAATACTTATTTATTTTAATATTTTTACATATTACTGTTTGTTTTTATTTGAATAAAAACCCATTTATTATTATCGTTGTACATATTGCTGCGTTTTTGTAATGTAGGTATACGAAATGGCGACTTTTCTAAGCAACACTGAAATAGTAGTTTGTGCAACTAGTGTGGATATGATGGCCATATCGCACGAGGACGAAGTTTGAGCACGACGCTGTAGGCGGAGTGCTCAATCGTTCGAGTGCGATATGGACAATCCACACGAGTCGAACAGTATATTTTTTCTACGACCCATTCAAGAAAAAATCTAGAAAATAAACATTTGAATAAACTGTAAAATAAATATCACTTGAAATTAAAAATTTTCAACAATTTTATTCATAATAGTACCAATTCAATTTTATGTTTCCACTAATTTTGTGGTAAACGTACAGTTCTTGAATCTCCAATTTGTATAATGCTACGGTTTCCCTTTTTAAATATGCGATGCTGTTATAAATAGATGTTGCCCGTCGGACTCCCGCACGATGGGTACAGTATCTTTATTTATAAGAATGAATATTCTGCTAAATATTTCAAGCATCTGCCTGTTGTAGTTATCAATATTGAGCAGAATAATTATTTTAAAATAAAATTAACAATTGAAAAAAAAATTTCTTCATTCGGAATCGAACCCGGGTCTACCGTATGAGAGTCTGGTGTGCTGACCACTCGGCTACCGAGACTTATTATAGGCGGACCTCAGAAGTAGTACATACTGTAATAAGAACTAACGTCAATCGGTAGGCCCTTAAATACCCATTTTATCCTGTTTTTAGTATTTGTTATTAATTTATAAAGTTTATTTCATTCAAGTTTATTTTTATAAACAAATATTCTTGATCCAGTGCTTCTGGGAGAGACTTCTTTTGACAAGTTATTTTGACGTTTCTTTAAATTGAAAAAAAGATGAGTGACGAGTACCTACTAAACGCGAATGCTGATTGGAGGTTTTCATATACGTTACGTTCAGTTAACCGATATGGCCTACATTTCCATTCTCTAAACTGTGCAGGAAATGGATAATATACATGTGGGTGTAGAAAAACTTTTTTTTAATGTCAGTCGACTTCCTTTAAGATTCCACAATCAGATCAGCAAGTTCTAAATTTGCTCTAAACTCTCGCAGATGCTGTTATAATATCTTATGAATATCAGGTACATCTGGTTTTAGATTATTTCAAATTTTATTAGTGTAGTTATACAGCGTGTCCACGTATGGAGTATCCTATAGGTGAAAATTTTTTCAAATGTTAATTTAGTGAAAAATGTTATTCTTGATAAAACAATTTGCTTGTTCTGAAACCCCATAAAATGAAATAAAATTCAAGTTTTTCAAAACCCGTCTCATTTTATGGCCAGTTTTATGAAAACCTGGAGTCTGTCTTTTTGACATTTCTTCACATATTGGCTAATATCTCGGGAACCTTAAGGTTTGCAAGGTTCTAGTCTACGCCATTCGATTCAGAATTGAATTTTCTATAAATAGAGGAATTTTGAAAATTATGAGTCTGCGAATTAGTAATAAATTTCGGTATGGTTTTAAATGAAACTAACTGTTTCTAAATGACTCCACAATATATTTGAAAAAATGTGTAAATTGCAAGTAAATTATTGACAATTGTTTCGATAATATAATATATACATTTAGAAACAGTTAGTTTCATTTAAAACCATATGATGAGTAGATTCCACGAAGTGAGGGTTTATACAGTTAACTCAAATAAGTTTCGGTGTGGACTTAGAAAAATTTACAAAACCTGAAAATTCTAAAATACATATCTAAAGTTTTTCGATGTGGAAAATTTCTCTTATTATAGAAAATTCAATTCCGAATCGAATGGCGTAGACTAGAACCCTGCAAATCTTAAGGTTCCCGAGATATGTGAAGAAATGTCAAAAAGTCAGACTCCAGGTTTCCATAAAACTGGCCATAAAATGAAACGGGTTTTGAAAAACTTGAATTTTATTTCATTTTATGGGGTTTCAGATCAAGCAAAACTTTTTATCAAGAATGACATTTTTCATTAAATTAATATTTGAAAATTTGTTTGTCGTACTGTCAAAATTACGGAAGCTATTGTAGATGTTTCAAATTTACATAACCATGCTCGGAAAATTATATTAAACATGAAACTATAGGATTGTTCCAGCAAGCTTGAGAATCAGTTCGGAATTTTACTGAGTGTGTGTGTAGATTGAAATTAGCGACGATAATTTCATTCTACGCAAACTCAGTAAAATTCCGAACTGATTCTCAAGCTTGCTGGAACAAACCTTATAATTAAAAATATTTTATTGGATTGGTTTCTGTGTCTTAGAAGAACTGCGCATTGTGGAAATACTCTCTTTTTTCTCTTATTCTTTAAGGAATCAAACCACAATAATGTTTTTTTATTTTTTATTTCGACGTTTCGGTAGCGTCGAAATAAAAAATAAAATAAAATTATTGTGGTTTAATTCCCAAAAGAATAAAAGAAAAAATAGTAAGTAATGCCACAAGGAACTTACAGAAGAGAAATACTGTCTATTGTGGCTCGATCCTAATTAGCCCTTCAAGTTGAATCTTCCCATCGAAATTTATGATCTGGAAGGGGTAAACCATCTATCTACATCAGACCTGTCCTTAAGAAGGGCAAAATCGAATTTTAATGGTGTTACCCCCCAAATTGGTTCGTAATAATATTATTCAATAGACACACGGTAAGAACTTTAGTTCCTCAAATTCCCCAAATTTTTTGAATCAATGAATAAATACACATATATTAATATAAGAATCTATTCTACTCTAGATGAAACTTCATTTAACAATCCATATATAATCGATTATTTCTAATCGATCAACAATCGATTATTATCAATTGATTAATAATCGATTTAATAATCGATTATCAACAATCGATTAGTAATTGATTATCATCAATCGATTAATAATCGATTATCAGCAATCGATTAATAATCGAGTAACCTCAATCGGTTATCATCGATCGATTAATAATCGACTACCATTAGTCCTTCATTAACAATCGATTAATAACCGATTGTGTATAATCGATGAATATTCGAATATTTCCAATCGATTAAAAGCCGATTGTTTCCAATCGATCAACAATCGATTATTATCAATTGATTAATAATCGATTATTTTTGATCAATCTATAATCGATTATCATTGATCGATTAACAATCGATTATCATTAAGTTGTAGTTGTGGAGTAGTAGATGAATTATTTCGTTACAAAATTCTGTTCTCGGTCTTTTTCTTCAATCTATCGATTAATTTAAAATCTTTCCAGCATTTTTTTAGTTTAAAATGGACGTGCGTAACTGTAAGGTATATCTCCTAATCGATTATCAACAATCGATTATTATACTATTATATTATCAACCTTTGTGTAAAATTTAAACCCGAGACATCGATATATGGCGATTTACAGTTTTCTCTAGTCTATGAATCGCTACTTCGTAAACACATAACGCAGCAACGTAACGGTCAGATCTTTTGCACCGCGACCCCCGGTCGCTCCCACCTAACGTAAGAACTAAAGCTCTAAAAAATATCAATCTTGCAAAAAA
>CAJUYG010004803.1:0-15632 GCA_910591675.1 Galerucella calmariensis | reverse complement strand
TTTGCTCGTCCTCGTCTCTGCTATTCTTGTGGTGAGCAGTTCCGACACCTCTTCTATTCAATGCTCTTCTGACTGCCTTATGTGGACTATTGTCAAAAGCTCCTTCTATGTCCAAAAATGCACATACTACAGTTTCTTGGTTGTCTAGAGCACCTCGGATATCCTCCGTCAGTTGTACCAGTGCAGTCTCCGTAGATCTGCCTGCCCGGTAAGCATGCTGACATGGTTGGAGAGGTAGTCTCTCTAGGATTTCCGTTCTAATATGGTTATTAATAGCCTTTTCTATCGTTTTGAGTACAAACGATGTTAGACTAATAATTGGTCTAAAGGATTTGGGGTTTGTTGTGTCCCTTTTTCCAGTTTTTGGAATGAAGGTTTCTATTGCCCTCCTCCATGATTCAGGTATATTCGACTTCGACTTCGACTAATCCTAATCAGATGCGGTAGAATTTCGTCTTGTCCTTTCTGGAGCGATACTGGGAAAATTCCATCTGCTCCTGGTGCCTTGAAAGGTGAAAAGGTGTTCATGGCCCATTTCAACCCATCGTTACTACAAATGTATTTGGCCATTGTAATACTTTCTCTTGAAGGCCTATTGTGAACTTCGGGAGGATTATCTCCCCTATTTGGCGTACTCCCGGAAAATGAGTTTCTAGTAGGAGTCGAACTCTTTCCCCCTCATTTTCGGTATATTCACCATCTGGCTTCCTCAAAGCCATATCGGTGTTCTACCCTTATCCAAATATCAATCATGATTACTCTATGGCAATCCCAAAAAACTGAAGCGAGAACTTTTCCAGCAGATTTTTGGACACGAAACTTCTTAGGTCTTGGAGAGGACGAAGGACATTGATCACCAAGGGTATTAAACATATCTTCGTAAATCTGCTAACCTCTTAACCCTTTTAAATACAGGTATTTGATGATGGCTCGATACTCCAATTTATCTATTTTCACAATTTCGGTTGACATCTTTTTTCTTTCGATTCATTGCGTAACTCTGGTTTACTTTTTTGACGTCCAGCTGACACACTAACACTTCTAATGAGTTATTGTTCGTTGCTATGGTAACGCAATATTTTGTTTATGCATGGAACTGGTCTAGGCTAACTAGATATCAATACAGCCTCGTACACATTTAAAAATATCTTGTGCCTAAAAATAGAATAAAAATCTTTTTGGCATTATCCCATACCCTTATTTTTATTTCCATAATATGTTATATATATCATCCCAATTAAAGTGATATTCGCATTGCCATTATCCCAATATCCCAAACAATATACCGCTTTGATCTTAACCTATTGTTCTAGATATGAAGTTTTCCTTGTCATTGAATACACAACTCACTATAAAGGCCATGGTTACCAACAAGACCGCCCTTTGTATATTATGAAAAGTTTTCTGTGTCTATGAACATTTGATAGTGAATATCAATATCTAAATAGACAGGTAAACATCTATATATAGATACGCTAGAGAATAAATGAACAAAACAACTAGCACAAAGCAAAAGGACTGATATTTGAGACAAAATTATTCTAAATATCCGCTGAGGTGAAATTGAATGGAAAAAGTCTGTCGTAGAATTAAAAAATAAAGATAACTGACCAAAAACAAATAATTAATTCTAGCTAGAAACTGTTCTGCTGAATGAAGTATGAATGAAGTATATTTGATTAAATTCAAAGTTCCGTACTAAATTTGTTGTTCTGGACGAATTAAATTCTGCAACACTCACTTCATCCTCAACTGAGATGCAAAATAGATGTATACTTAATCTTAATCTCAGTACGCCGAATTAAAAACTTGGTCGGAACTTCTTTAATATATTTACAGAGATCTGCCTTCGACTGAGAGTTTTCGAGCCGATTTTGCGGACTGCTCCATTACTGTGCAATCATTGTATCAAGTATTTTTCGAGTGCCATTATTGGAAATTTTAATTGTTTTCGTTTTAATTACAATAGTTTCCAGTATGCTTCAACCACTGGCTTGTTATTACGCTTAAACTCGATAGAAAGTTTAGTAATTGAAAATATAATATGTCGTTTTAACCAGCCGTAAAGCAGATTTAATTGCTTGAAAAAAAAAACATTGTTAGCTTCTTTTTGGAAATTAAACGCTTTTACGGTCAAGTTAGATTGTATCAATTCACTTACATTACATTTTATAATTGAATTTAATACAGCACTTATGGATGTAATCAAGTTTTACATATTAAAGTCGTTCCCGAGTGAATGGTACATATCAAGTGATAGGTTTAATATCCCTGTGTGCTCTTGGTGTATTTAGGTGTGTATTAATCCAAAATTCATTTTCTCTTCATATTTGACAATATATTTTCAATTATTCCAGTACACGGTGCATACGGCCTTAAGTCTTTTATTGACTATTTTATTCAATTACAGTTTCCTGCAACAATTGTCATATTCAAGTCAAGAAGATAGATGTGAAGATAATAGTATCAATAACTTCCAAAATTGAAAATTACTTTGCAAAAAGTGGACCGTTCACTAAGAAGAAACGTCTACTTCTCAGGCTATTTGCTCCCCGACAGACAATGAATTACACTTTAAAGCTAAACGGGGTTGGTATATCTGCAAGATGTAACCAACCATTCTGGTTTGTAATAGACAGCCTAAGTACTTACGTCACAACTGTGGGCGGAGCCTGGACTGGTTCCAAACAAACTCTCTTTCTTTGTAAAAGTCCATGAAGAATTTTTTATTTAGTGTTTTCAACGTTATAAAGGCAAAATAAAACATCTAGTTTCCATATTGTGTTAGAGGAACGTGCCTTTCAAGTGATTTTGTATAGGTTTTTGCCTAGGTGAGTTAATTTAATTACTAAATTAAATTGAGAACTTTTTGAGGTTATGTTGGCTAGTTTATTTCGTTTGAAAGCATCTAAACTGTATTCTGTTTTTTTAATTTCTATATTCTATTATTTTGAGATGGCTTCAAAACATATCTTAGAGCTTTCTTTGTCCACAAAATGGCAATCAAAAACTCTCGCAAACTGAGTGGATTGTTTATCTGTGAGTAAATTAAATATTTCAATAAAACATTCTTTAAAAATGATATTAATTACTCTTTCTTCACCTTATAAGAGAAATCCATTTGTTTCTCTCAGCCTGGTTTGTTGGAAACCGAAAAAATTTGCAGGTTTGCTTTGCACGCTTGCAACCTCGCCCAAAGCACATTACCCTAGTGTCTTAAAAGCTCTGAAAATATATTCAGTTGAAGTCACAAACTAAATAATAATATACAGATATAGATAGCTTTATTCAAAATAGGAAAACCTAATTTACATACAATTACATACAACTTTGGACATCAGTTTAAAGTATACAAACATATAATAAATAAATACCTATATAAAATTGAATAACTACATGTACCTATATAATAAATAAATGTATAAAAAACAAAAACATACCGCATTTATCACAATTGAAGAAAAAACAATAATCACATATAGTAGAAAAAATTGACCTTTACCCTGACGTCACTAACAATGAACAGTAGTAAACACAAACTTTATATACCTCATCCTTTTCTACTGATAGTAAAAACACATCATACAATATACGTACACTTGTCTTTCAAGCAATGACATACGTTCTTATGTAACTCTAATTATTACTTACAAATGTTGAAAAGAGATAGCACCAAAAACGATTAATCGGTTTTATTCATAAGAATTTATTTTGACCTCTTACGACAACTGTCATTATTTTGATACGTCGAGTTTCGTTCAAATCGTTCCATCATTTGCATTCAGATAAATTCTATAAAATCGGCTTTTTTCAAGACCTCTAATTTATTATTTTTATTCCACGATAAGTACAAAATTTTCTGTTTCGCATTTAATGAATATTTCCAACTTACCTCACTTCTTGGACAGCGGCTGAACAAGCAGTCAACGTATTTACGCACACGACAAAGTAATTGTAGCCATTTTTGACTTATTGATTCATTTCGCGAGGTTAGTAGGTATGACGTCAGGGTAAAGGTCAATTTTTTCTACTGTACATTTCAATCTTTAACAATTTGTAATAGAAATAATTCTAGGTTCATCATTTAACTAAATAGTTCATTAATCCTCTTTCAAATTGTGGCAAACTTTGTGAATCTTCTATTTCATTTGGTAGCTTGTTATAGTCAATAAATCCTTTAAATATTAATATTTTTGTATCTAAACATTTTAGTTTGAATGTTAATATGTAAGTGATTGTTAATTCTAGTATTATATTCATGTATTTGACTGTTATAGGTAATATATTTGTTAAAATACATTGGCAAAAGACTGTGCAACATCTTATAAATATAGGTTAATGTCATATAAATCAGCCTCTTTTCAATCGATAACCATTCCAATGTTTCCATCACTAAGATACTGGGGTCAGCCTACCACATCTTAATATAATTCTCATTTCTCGGTTCTGTAATTCTTGCAGTGCGCTTAATTTGTTTGAATCGAAAGCATACAGTAAGGAAGGACAGTATTCAAAGTGCGGCTGTATTATGGTTCTATACACTGTTATTCTAGAGTTAATACTTAAATGATGCCATACTCTGGAGTAAAAGTATAATTTCTTTAAAAACATTATTGTATGTAACTAAAATGACTATTGAAATTTCAGTGATTATCAATCATAAAACATAGTAGAATTTATCCAAAATCCTATCACCAAAACATAACCAACATAACCTCAAAAAGTTTTCAACTTGATTTAGTAATCAAATTAACTCACCTTGGCAAAAACCTATACAAAATCACTTAAACGGCACGTTCCTCTAATACAATATGGAAACTATATGTCTTATTTTCACTTTATAACGTTGAAAACACTAAATAAAAAATGCCTTATGGGACTTTTACATAGAAAGAGAGTTTGTTTGGAACCAGTCCAAGCTCCGCCCACAGTTGTGACGTCAGACTTAGGCTGTCTAATAAAAGGGACAATATCACTTGCAGACAGGTTGCGGCGTATTTGCGCCTCATCAGTAAATGGTAAATATCATCCGTACAAAAGCTCTAACTGTCTTATTAATAAAAATTTCTTACTCCGCCCTTACTCCTAGATTAGTCAGAGACTAGTTACTCTGAGACTAGCGTAGGTTTAAAGAAGTGATACAATTGCCATTAATAAACTCCGACTAAGGAGGTAATAGTTACTCATTCCTTATTACTGGGTTTTGACACGACTTAAGGAAGATTCACCGTTGTATGGTAGGAATTGACCAATAAAGTGACGTTATGGTGACATCTGTTCTGTTTTTTAATGTGACATGTGTCAGTGCTCTGTTCATTCATTTCAAAAATAGTTATCTCATAATTATCTCTCAGTTTGTATTTTGTGTTCAAAGTAGTATTTCCGAATTTTCTTCACGTTTTTTATTGTTAATACCTAGTTATATATATTTAGTAGGAGTTCTGTTGAAAAACTCACTCTTACTCAAATTGAAGGAATCAAAAAAAGGCGTGCTGAGGAGAAACTCCAGATTACTATACAACGCAAAGAACATGAAAAATTTTTGCAACAAAAAGAAAAGGAAAAATTAAATAAAAACTGATAAAAAATTTTATTTTTAATTTTATAGCTTTCAATTCCTCTTCTAACAATGTTTTTAAGGGATTAGCCCGAATTTTATGAAATTCAATTATTCTGATCGGACGAATATTTTCTGCTTCCTCCAATTCTTCCATCTTTCTCAAATCTTCCAAATAATAATCCCTTTCTTCCATCGCAAAATAATTACTACTCACTGAACCAAAGCAAATACTTAATAAATATTACATAATTGATAAAAATGAACTGAATAATAATACGAACTGATAATGGAAAAACGACAAACTAAATTTCGAATTAGGATATGACATTTATAATACCACAATTGACAGTTCAACAAAACTAAGGTTATATTTATTCGAAGGTTATTCCGAGCTTAAACTACCTATTTCCATGGATTAAAATTATTACCAAAGTTAGTCCCAGACTAACCTCGGAGTAGCCTATTCCTTGTCTAATATGAGTTTATTGATAGCGTATCTGTCAAACTGATGGTTTAAGAATGGAATAAAGTTATAGTGGACGTAATATTTTTAATGCAGCTATCTAATCGTATATCCCCTTTAAGTTATGTTGCGGACTATGACGGTATCGTATCGAAATACAGTCGAACAAAAAGCCGACAACTTTAAGTTCGCACAATATCTATTACGTCAAATATACCTATTTTTCATCGAAATTTGTCCTTGTTCATTTTCCACTGAAAAGGTTTTGCTTTACGCTTTTTTAGTTGTCTTCTTTCCCAGTATTCACTTTTTCAGATTCTTTCCTATTATTCACTTCTTGATTTTATCAGTAACAATATTCAAGTTGGCTTACTGTCAATACTAGCTGCAGAAACATTCAGGATCGAGTCTGAGGAATAGATTGAAGTCTTTCACGTTATGGTATACCTTTATTGTAGAACCTGTTTGTTGATAGTGTATCTGAATCAAAAGGGAACCGTTAATCTTCGCTTCCGAGAAGCATTTAGGCAAAACGTACCACATATTAACCATTGCTCTAAAATCTGCCGTGCTGATTGGACCGCGACTAAACGCGGTACGTTTTGTCTAGATAGGGTCGAAAGCAGGTACGGATTGCCCTCACAGCACCTAACCCAATATTGGAATGAATATGTAAATATCAGAAATATAAAACTAAAAAAAAACAAGAAAACCTAGGCCCAAACCCGGTTGATCAAAATGTAATTTATTATAAAAATATCAGAGAATAAGAAATAAAAAACTAAAAAAAAACAAGAAAACCCAGGCCCAAACCGGCGCGCATTCATGTGGAATACAAATCATTAGATACCTTTTCGAGAAGGGGAAGGGAATAAATATGTATAGAAATATCAGTGAATAATAAATAAAAAACTTGAAAAAAAACCAAGCACCTAACCCGGTTTCGAACCTACGACCTCTGAGTTACAAGCCCAATACCCTATCAACTGCGCTAATCAGCTCACACAATAATAGGCATGAAATGCGTGAATAGATTCTAATACGAGGGCAATCCGTACCTGCTTTCGATCCTATCTAGACAAAACGTACCGCGTTTAGTCGCGGACCAATCAGCACGGCAGATTTTAGAGCAATGGTTAATATGTGGTACGTTTTGCCTAAATGCTTCCGGGAAATGGTTGAAAAAAAAACGAAGTAATAAAAGGGAGACTACATAATAATATATTTCTTACCCTCAATGCTTTCTTCGGAGTCACTCATCACTTCTGTTATCAATATTCAATACTGCTTTGACAACAGTGACAAAATAATAATAAAAATGCAGAACGTGTCGCGGGACACACGGTAGGAACTTTGGTTGACGTTATAGATAAACGATTTGCATATTCTTTGGTGGTAGAGTAGTAAGCATACCAGACTCTCACGCGGTAGACCCGGGTTCGATTCTCCGTGAGTAATTTTTTTTTTCAAATAATTATTCTGCTTGATATTAATAACGACAACAGGTAGACGTTTGGAATATTAAGCAGAATATTCATTATTATAGATAATGGTACGGTACCCTTCATGAGGGAGTCCGACTGGCAACATCTACTTATACCAGCATCGTATATTTAAAAAGGGAAACCGTAGCATTATACAAATTGGACATCCGAGAACTGTACGTTTACCACAAAAAAATTAGTGGAAACATGAAATTGAATTGTTAAATTTTCAATTTGTTATATCAATTTTTATTTTCTAGATTTTTTCTTAAGTGGGTCGTAGAAAAAATATGCTGTTCGACTCGTGTGGATTGTCCATATCGCACTTAAACGATTGAGCTCTCCGCCTACGGCGTCGTGCTCAAACTTTGTCCTCGTGCGATATGGCCATCATATCCACACTAGTTGCACAAACTACTATTTCTATCAAAATATGCCCTTTTACATTTAAAAACAACCTGCCAAATGTCAAATCAATTCATCCATCCATTTTAAAGTTATCGAATTAAAACATTCAACACCCTGTATTTCGAAAAGTAAATGTGCTAGACCCCTTAATCCTCATGTCATTTTGACACTTGATGCTGTAAATAAACAAAAAAGATCAATCGCGCAAAAAACTATGGAAATAATAGTGAAAATTTATCCGAACAAATTCAAGTAGATCACCAGCACTGCGAATACCAGCTTTGCATAGAATGTTAATATAGCGTCGGTGGTTCAGTGGTAGAATGCTCGCCTTCCACGCAGGCGGCCCGGGTTCGAATCCCGGCCAGAGTATATGAATCGCTGCTTCGTAAACGAGAGAGAGACTAAGGAGAGAGCACAAGCACGCAAGCAAGGCACATAACGAAGCAACGTAACATAACGTAGCGTAACGTAACGAGTAACGATCAGATCTCTTGCGTCGCGACCCCCGGTCGCTCAAACATAACCTGACGTAAAGAAATAAAGTTCCAGTAAGTGTTGTTAGGTTCACATATGACCTTTCTGAACAAAAGCAAGAGCTATGTCTATTAAAATTCTATTAGTAAGAAGCTTCCTAGAGAAAATCTAAGAGCAGTAATCGAAACTTTATGCTTCAAATATTATTTTATTGATTTTCAGCATCAAACACCTAGACTCAGTTTAGTTATAACTGATGTTTAGAGTGGGGGAAGTTTATATGTTCCAGCAAAATTTTCGTTCTCATTTGCTATATTTCGGGTGGGCTATCAAACATATTTGAAATTAAAATAAAACTCCAAGGGTCGCGAAGTCCACCAAAACTAAAAGGCATATTTTCACGACTATAGTACCTATTTATCAATCTGTCGCGTGTCCTCAAAGTTTCATCCTTAAACCAAAAAATAGTCCAGTAACTGAAGGGGAAACCTATCAATATATTTGTCCAATGATTTTTTTTGGCTTGATTTGTAGGTCTTGACAGCTACTTCAAAGGGAGAAAAAGTTCTTGAAGATTGCCCCTTGGCTAAGGGCCCAAAATGGCCCCTAACGCCCCCAAAAAACCGGTTTCCTGCCATTATCTACCTACCTACCGAATTCAATGGTTTTCGAGATAATCGCATCCAAACGTCCCCTCGCTTACGCGGCTGCACTACCTCTACAAATGCTACCGTCTATAAAACTAACTTGTAAACCGGCGGACAAATTCTTCCATAACTCGGTCAAAAATCAATATTTTTCGACGATTTAAAGGTCATTGTAATGGGAATACCCGTAGGTATCAATATGTGTACCTTAAACCCCGTACTCGCCCGTCGAGGACATTGCAAAAAGTGGCCAATGTTACTTTTCCCCAATATTTTGGCCTCTTCCATTAAATCATTGACATTTTATTTATTTCAAATGGTTTATTATCCCTTGTTTTTTCAAATGGGGTCTGGGGAGGTCCTGAATGTTCCTAGAAATTTTTTTCCAGTATCTTTGTGGCGTTTCAATAAAAAGTTTATTTATTTATTTGCATTTTTCAGTCGTTTTCGGAGTTCTCACAAATCTTGTAAACAAGCGAAAATGAAGAACTAATGTTCATTTATTTTGTTATAAAATGTACACCATTTGAAAGCTTACTATGTCTACTCTCTGAACCTATATTTTTATTCGGAATACAATGCACTCATTTTCCAGGGACCGGGAAAATTGGTAACACGGGTGAAAACCGGCCTTTTTTTTAAATGCTTTCTGTTCTCCGCTGTTAATTTTTTGAGAATTGATACCCACACTGAATTGAAGCTTATATTTTAACATTTCCATCCATATAACTTGTTTCCCATATTTGAGCGCCGTTCTTTTAGGTTTATTTTTGGGCCCTTTGCCAAGGGGCAATCTTGGAGAACTTTTTCTCCCTTTGAAGTACCTGTCAAGACCTACAAATCAACCAAAAAAAAAATTATTGGACAAATATATTAATGGGTTTGCCTATTTTCAGGTCTTCAGTTACTGGACTAAAATAAGTCTTTGTAATGTCACAAATCATACTCGTCAATTTTGCTGCTTCAACTTTCTCTAGATCGGTTAGTAGTTTAAGGACGTTAGTAAACTAGACTTACCCAAATCACAATCTGATCGCACTGGAGTTGCCTGTTCTGCATAACAAAGCAACCCTGTACTATTTGTAATAAATTAAAAATTATATCTCACGATGTGTTATTGTTTTTAATTCGATCTGCTATAAATGAGTTCTTTTCAATTCTTGAAATTATCATGAGATAATTAACTAAAGCTATTTTTACGTGTCACTGTCTCATGGATGGGACTTCCAACTTGCCTGTATATATAGTGCTACCGTCTTCTATCACACCAGAAATGCACTGTTATATTTTTTTATGATTCCACAGACTACTGCATTCTTATTTCACAAATTAATGAATTGCCCTACAATACAATACTAAGATATAACTTGTGCAGAGCTCTTACTTCCCATTTTTCTTTTATTGTTCGTTCTAATAAGTATATACGTTACAGTAAAGTTGAAATGTTTTTCAAGAAAACTCTTTTCCAAACAAATTCATGACTTCTTCTTTTTATTCCTAAACAAAAAGAATGGAAAATATATCTGCAAGACAGAACCCGGTTAATGTTTCCACAAACGTCTTATTTAATATTTATGTTTCATATTTGACTTTGGCGACATCTATTACTGAACAGTTTTTTTCTATATTCCTTTCTTATAGTTTAAGACTGGGTTTTTTGTCGAATAAGTGCTGCATGCATAAATCAAAATACAAGGTGAGACTAGAATTAATGTAAGTCCGTTATAGAAAGTTTTGGTGTTTCGAAGTTACTCAAGACAATTGGGAATTATAATAATTACTTTATAGAAAATCTATACCATTCCCAATTTTGACGGCTCTGTTTGTTCTCACTACTACTGCGTAGAATGCGCTAAAGTCAGTACAAAAATTTTAATATTGCTATGATCATCTAATTCAGTATTTCAGTATTTCTGCTGTTATGGTATATTGAATGCGTCATTTGACATGTGACGTATGATAGTGGACATGTAACGTGGAACAGTTGACATATGACACGTGACACATATGACATTTGACAGCAAGTGTGGCTGAAATGTTCGCAACTTCTCCAGCGTCTATTTGGTTTCTATTACTTCAATCTTGATAACATTTTTCAGATAAAAGCATATCTAAAAATCTTTTTGTTGAACTGGAACACTTGAAAATGTAAGTTTCCGCTTTCGTGCCAAAAACAAAGCTTTGTCAGTTTTATGTATTTCTAGCCTGTAGCTATAGAAAATAGAAAGAATGCTTATTCGATATTTCGGTTGATTTCACCAGAATATATTTTATCTGGGAATACTTGGAGAACAAATTTGGCCAATTGTAATCTAATCCTGCAACTTTATACCGAGAACAATTATCTTTGAGGATAGTTTGAACCATTTTATAAGAAAAAATTGTTTCACAATATAAATAAAGAAGTAGTCAGTAGATTTAATGCTCAGTACTCTGACAACAATTCACTTATTCTTTTTTCTCCAATTTTTTTGGGAATCAAACCACAATAATGTTTTTTATTTTTTATTTCGACGTTTCGGTAGCGTTTCAGCTACCGTTGTCAAGTTTAACTAAGATAGGGAGTTCTTTAAGTCAGGTATTTGTAAACATGCCTGGGAAGAGGGGCATAAAATTCAATGGGATTCGACAAAAATAATATTGAAAGAGCCCAATAATAAAAGACGAAAAATCAAAGAAAGTGCTTCAATACAACTAAATGCAGATAAATGTGTAGCTAGTATTTCAGCTGAATATAGTCAAATTTGGTTACCAATGTTAGAAAGAGAAATTTCCAATAATCAATTACCTGCGTTATCAGGATAGCATCATAAGTTTTTATCCAGGTTTTCTTATGATTTATCATTTGGAATAGTTGTTGATCGATACATACTTCAATACACAAAATCACCAAACTGAGTTACCTATACATGTTTTGAAAACACAAATGATCATACACAAAAAAGTAACAACAAACGCGTTTTATTAACAACATTTCCAAAATAAGCTAAAAAAAGCGCTATCCCAATAAAAACCGTTCCTGGAACGTGCACTTCACTGGATTCCATTTCTAGTAGACTATCATATCGTTAGAATGTCATAAAATAAAATATTTTATTTCACATTTTACCAGAGGTGTGATCTACTATGAACGGACCTTAATAAAATTTGACAACAAAGTTTTGTAGTCTTAAGCTTCAAAATATTATTGATTGTCTAGTTGTCATATTTTTTTCGTTGTGTCAGATAGGGACCAAAAATTATTTTATCATTATTTAATCTTGACAAAGGTAGCTGGAACGCTACCGAAACGTCGAAATAAAAAAATAAAAAACATTATTGTGGTTTTCATTCCCAAAAAATAAGAGAGAAAAAAGTAATTTGTGAATTTACATGATTGCTTGTTTTCGGTTAAAATTCTGTTATACCTACTTTTTCGGAATTTTATTTTCTTGGGTGGATAAGAGTGTATTATCATTCACTAAATAAATCGAAGGGTTGGTGAAGAGCTGCAAAGATACACAGTAACATTACAACAACACGACAACATGTAGACGTTTGAAATATTTAGCGAATATTCATTATTATAGATAATGGTACGGTACCCTTCATGAGGGAGTCCGACTGGCAACATCTACTTTATAACAGCATCGTATATTTAAAAAAGGAAACCGTAGCATTATACAAATTGGAGATTCAAGAACTGTACGCTTACCACAAAATTAGTGGAAACATAAAATTGAATTGTTATATTTTTAATTTGAAGTTATATTACAGTTTATAGAAATTTTTATTTTCTAGATTTTTTCTTAAGTGGGTCGTAGAAAAAATATGCTGCTCGACTCGTGTGGATTTTCCATATCGGACTTGAACGATTGAGCACTCCGCCTACGGAGTCGTGCTCAAACTTTGTCCTCGTGCGATTTGGCTATCATATCCACACTAGTTGCACAAACTACTATTTCTTTCAAAATATGCCCTTCTACATTCAAAAACAACCTGCCAAATGCCAAATAAATTTATTCATCCATTTAAAGTTATCGAATTAAAGCATTCAAGTTTTCAAAATTTCAACACCCTGTATTTCGAAAAGTAAATGTGCTAGACCCCTTAGTCGCGCAAAAAAAATTATGGAAATAATAGTAAAAATGTATCCGAACAAATTCAAGCAGATCACCAGCACTGCGAATACCAGCTTTGCATAGAATTTTAATATAGCATCGGTGGTTCAGTGGTAGAATGCTCGCCTTCCACGCGGGCGGCCCGGGTTCGAATCCCGGCCAGAGTATATAAAAAAGGAAGACATACCTAATGCTGCATTCACATACAAATTAATTCGTTCGCTTGTGCTCGCAGAATGGTCGCCAGAGGTTGAGGAGCGTTCAGTCGTTCTCGCAAAATGATCGCTCGTGTAGGCGGAATGTATGCTCTCGGAATAATGGTTCGTTTGTTTTTTTTCCATCCACTTAAAAAGTGGCACGCTAAAAACATGCGTTACTTCCGCGTTTTTTGGAGAGCATGCTGAACGAAGAAAACGTGATCATTTATTGTGCCTAAACATGAAATATGGGTGATATGAAATTGATTTGAATGGAAAATAAGTATATTAATAGTGAAGAAAAATGTTTTAATACAATTTCCTGCTCAACGCGCTCGCTGTGTTAGCAGTCGCCACTTTTTTTTCATCAGAATTGAAATCGATCAATGATGCATTTACCGTTATTTATGCTAAATATCATGTTAATAAACATACAAAATGACTAAATATATTTTGGTTTGAATATATTTTTGACATTTGTATATTGAGAATGAATCAACACCAGTAGGAACTATTTAACTGAATTGAAATCGGAAATAAATGGATGGTCATATATCAAATAAAATTGGGTTATGTTGTGATGGGCACGTTCAGAAGAATCAAGAAACGATGGATTACTCTTAAAACCACCACCTGATCAACTTTGTTATTAACCGGACGACCACTGTGGCGAATTGGCGAACAAACTAATACATGTATTCACTCGCTTGACCTGGTGGTATTCCCCGATCAACTTCTCCTCTCTTCTGAGGTCAATATTAATGGAATATCGACCACCAACAAAATTTTTAATCGTTCACAATGGATACCAATTTCCTTATATCATTTTCTAGCTTTTTGGCTCGAACTGGAACAGCTGCAAGCATGAGTGACTTTGTTCGTTTATAATCTAATGCGAAGAAAATTACGTGGGTGGCATTTTGAACCACGCTCACAACGAAATAACAACGTTGAAAAGGACTGTGTTGAAGCGATCACTTCCTCTGGCAGGTCCTTTATCGTGACCACTTTGAGCATCATAATAATATACCGCCGTTAGCCCTGCAAATGAAAAAATGTTTGTAAGATGTCGCTTGTAAAATTTCATGCGATATAAGTAGAATCACGTAAAAATAACACGCTTGATGCGTAAAATGTCACAGCAATATTAATCGAACTGCGCTCATGATGTGTACTCTCTTTGCTTTAGCGATGGACTTACAGCTTAGCATAAATTGATATTGATTTAATGACATTTATTGTTTTATTTCGTCAAGGAAGATGAGAAGCGTATTTCAAATCATCATAAAAAAGTGCTCGATTCCCGGAGATACATTTAGTTACTTATACTTTATCAGAAGAGTTGAGTTTATTAAATCAACACAATTTACCCCTTCGAGTAATATAATTATTGTAGCAAATGACCGAAATAGTCGGTGTGATCCAATAAAGTATATCAAATTACGAATTTGTCACGTTTTCAGTGAAGCCCAGAGAATATCGATATCCGCCTAAATCGTAGTGATCCCTAGTTTGAACCATAAGTAAGATAAAAACCCGAATAGTCAATTTTTGTCAAATCTCTGTCAAATTTGAAAATAAAATGGTACGTTATGAATTTACAATGAATGCAAAATACATTATATAGGGTAAATTCTTGTATTGTTCGCATTTTCCATTTCCCCGTGGAAATTAAAAGTAACACGGCATGACACGTCACTCATACAATATAAAACGACTGGATGTTATTCAAAGTCCCGTCTGACGGGACTTGCACTGTCTCTGTTTCTCCGCTTGTGCAATATGATGAGGCTGCTGCCAACGATCTATTGTTGCCGCTCCAATTGTTACTAGAACGCCAACCGCAAATTTCGGGTTATATTTTTGTAATATTATTGTCGAGAATTATTACATTTTTTTCTTATTTCACGCTGGATATACTTTGCACATCTTCCAAACAAAATAAATTAATCGTAGTTCTTTATTTTTATTTTTGTTGAATAAACTGGTGTGTATATTATCTCAGGAACAATTCACTGGAGTATATACAAAATGAGAAAAGTAGAAAAGTAGTCACTAATACCAACTTTGTGACGATATACAGCATGCGAAATCTGCTTTGGAACCTAGGTACGAATTACACAAGTACGACAAGGATATATGAAAGAGAGAGGAAGAATAATTGTGCACAATCATCACTTTGTTTCACCTTAGGGGGCGTAAGCTTATTCCCGAGAGTTCCCGACTGCTCATTGCCCTCCTATTTTAATTAGTTGGTGGTGGTAAATGGTAATTCAGTATGCTCCCAAGACGTAAG
>CAJUYG010004802.1:0-15632 GCA_910591675.1 Galerucella calmariensis | reverse complement strand
AAACTTCGGTATATGAGTTATTTTAAGAGATATCAAAAAATGTTATTGACAAAAGTAGTAGATGTGCTGAAGGTCCATATTTTCAAATTATATCGAAGTATACAGAGTGCTGCATAACTCCGTTCCAAACCAAACATATGATTTTTCAAATGGGAACCCCTGTATATTATACCGAATTCGGATTGGTTACATTTTTTTGAAGCTTTTGATATAAGGTTTTGCCACGTTATACAGAGTCCTTCAAAAGATATGGACACGTTTATGTGAAAATCGTAGGTAAATCAACGCTCTGTAGCTTATTGTTCGTTAAAGAAAAGAAATGTATTTTGCCAGAGATTTGTAATATGATGCAATATCTCCGTATCCTATTAAATTTCAATTATATTCTTACTTGTATACAGGGTGAACGGAAACTCGAACCTGTCATTTTTTTTCTTATTTCGAATGGAACACCCTGTTTTTTATAGTAAAAATAGAATCTTCGATTATGTAACTTTAATTTTTGTCAAGCACTCCCTATACCCAAAGTTTATAAAAACAGAGTTATCTGCTAATATTTGGCAAAGCTTCATATCATAAGCTTCATAAAAATGTAACCAATCCGAATTCGGTATAATATAACAGGGGTTCCCATTTGAAAAATCATATGTTTGGTTTGTAACGGAGTTATGCAGCACTCTGTATACTTCGATATAATTTGAAAATATGGACCTTCAGCCAATCTACTATTTTTGCAAATAACATTTTTTGATATCTCATATACCGAAGTTTGTCGTAAGATTGGTACACCCTGTATATCTGGAAATTCAACGATTGAGTTTTAAATATTTGATAATGAGTCTATTATTTCCCTCTCAATATCGGTACTATTTAATTCCATATTTAAAATATTTTCTTCAAAATGTGACGTCTTCCGTCAGATTGTTCTCCCTTGTGTCTTATTACCAATAATAGCAAATGCCAAGGGAATTAGAAATTTCAGGTATCTATAGTTTGTTTCAAGAAGTACATAGAGCACTGGAATGCAATAATCCTCCGACAACCAGACGTTTATCGGATATTACAGACTTGTACTCAAGCCTTACCCAATCACAACCTAAGAACCGGTCAAGCCATTTAGGGAAAGTTGAGTGACAAACACACGTACGAAATATATTATTCCTCATTAACGTTGAAAAATTGGAATACCTTATCTGGGTGTCAATTTCTCCACCACTGTTCGCTTGTTACCGTTTCTTAATGTTCGAATTGCATGATTATTCTTCAGTTATCACTCCGAGGGACAATTATTATTACATATGATCTCGTGGTATTTCATCGAATGTGTTTGAAATTTTCAGCTTTATATCCAACGTGTAATCGTAATTGCTAAAATACCATGAATTATCAAAGTATCGATAAATTCATCTTGATAGGTCTTGTTCAGCTTCCAATCATTTTTTTCCATGATTAGTTTCAAATTGTTACAGCAAATAGTGAAGTAATGATATAAGGAGTTAGATAAATTCATTCATTATTGTAAAAATCGTTCTTTCTACGTTGGTAAACTTTCAGTCCGTTTTTCGTTGAGTATAATTAAAAGCCTACAAGACATAAAGCCCAAATCGTAATAGTTTTTTAGTTGATTGGTCAAGGTTTGAGATTTTCATGTTCCAAACAAAAGATATATGTTTTTAGTTTGTGTAGGTGCAGGTTGCTTTCAAAATAAACATACAAATGTGAGGATAATTCCTAGGAAAACAAATATGGCCCTTCTAACAAGAAAAAGGAAACTGATGGTTCTTAAGCTTTCACAGAGGTGGAATTCTTTTTTGCTGACTGGGTACTGTCTCTGCTGTTCCCCACTACTGTTGGACTCTGCATAGCACATGACTTCACAGACAACCAACCAAAACCACTTCTAGTTATTTGTTCTTTCCACTACTAGCTCCCCGGAATTATCTTTGTGACGTAATCAAGGAAATGGTAGTTATTGTCTTCATGCAATACATACTATTACGTCCCTACTCACTATATTGTCTTATTAATACCCTCACATTTTTAATCATTCTTATTCTTTCTATACGATGAGATATTAACTGATCTTGATTTATGCATTCGATTACTTCTTCTATTATTATCCCGTGTTAGAACTTTGCCCATTTTGAGGTTCATTCCGGTCCTTTCCTTCTAAAATCTGAGGCATCCAGACAAAGTATGTTCCACATCATCTCACTCGCAACAGTGAATCCATTCGTTATTCACTTGCCTCTTAATTTTCTGCATATATGCTGCAAATTCTCCGTGCTCTGTGTAAAATTGAGTGGTATGATAGTTGACTCTCTTGTGGTCACAGTCCATCCAGGTCTTGACATTTTAAAAAAGTCTTCTGGTCCACTTCCCTGTCGATTTCGTTTCCTGCTATTCCTTTACAATCCTTCCCCCTATTTCTAAATTCCGAACTGAGTCATTTGCTGCATTCAACTTATAGTTTAGTTTAGAGGTGGAATATCTAGGTATCACTTGTTATATCCATGTATCACTTCCATATCTATAATGCGGAGTAACTGTGGCAGAAATCCATTATTTCGATCCCAATGTTACAGGCGGAGACAGACTCCATTACTGTTCGAATAATTTTCGAACTGAGCTTAAATATTAAATTATTTGTGCGCGTGAAACGATGTATTGATGGGTGCATTGTGCATCTATACTGATAGGGGACAAGCACTAGGTACTACCTCTGAAGGGAACACGTCTCATATCAAGGGTCCGTACTAAAATTTCTCCGTGCCTTGGTTGATGCTACAAACAACAATGTAGTCACACTGTCCTGGACTCATGGCCATGATGAGTCTTGAAGTGAATACGCGGTTAATGTTAGAAAGGCAACAGCTCAAAAGATTTTCAAACCTGCCTGATCTGCCAATTTGACAGCTTCGATAGTTGCAAGCCTAGTGTCTAATCAATCATACTCGAGAAGAATACAAAAAAGGTGGGATGAAACAAAATACTGCAAACCAACCAAGGAATTACTCTGTACTATCTGTACAGTGCAACTGCAAGAATAGTTTTGACGATGACCTGGCGGAACCTACGTTTTGCAACAGGGGCTCTTACTTAAATTAACAAACATC
This sequence comes from Galerucella calmariensis, assembly GCA_910591675.1. Classification (NCBI taxonomy): domain Eukaryota; kingdom Metazoa; phylum Arthropoda; class Insecta; order Coleoptera; family Chrysomelidae; genus Galerucella; species Galerucella calmariensis. The sequence continues at coordinate 12,516 of CAJUYG010004802.1, read as the reverse complement.
TCCATAGCATAAGCCTATTCGACACTTCCTTATATCAAGTCTGTGAAGAGGAAAGCTTTTCCTCTTTGATTGCTCGACTTAATCAGTAAGAAGTTCCTGTTTGAAACATTATGCACAAAGAGCCAAATGACACCTAGATGTTGTGGGGTTGGTTGCCCAGATCAGATGTTTGTAGTATGTTTTATTTTTCGTTCACACCTTGTACTTCCAAAATATTTTTATACACTTTTTATGGATAGATGCATTCAAAACTTATGAATTTATCTAGCTAGTAATTCTGACAGTTCATTTATTTGTACATAAATCGTACATGAATAAATGACAGATTCAGTTAGCAATTCACAACAAGTAACAGTAATAATTTCTATGATATATTGAATGGGTTAATAAAGAATAAACATAATAAAATTTACTGACATCCAATATGAAGGTAAGTCAGGAACACTTAAATCATTTATCCAATGGTAGATGCTTAAATATCTAAAGACTTTCTTATTGAATTTATTGGAATTTGAAGACAACAATGCTGGAAATCGGTTATTGACCTTACTGTCAGGTGTATGTTTCTCTTTTTGTTGATATGACTATGAGCATTGTTGTTTTAAATTGAAATTGAAACTGAAAAGGGACATTTGAAGACAGTTACCGACGTGGTGACTGGACACTGCACAAAATGGCAAAGTTAGCGAAACTATGTGCAGGAGATGTGAACTTTATTATAAAACACCTATTTACATTATCTGCTTCTGCGAGAACCTAGCGGAATCACTTTGGAAAGGATATAATACAATCATGACAACTACTGAAAATCTTCCTTATCAAATTGGGCCTATATGGAAGACACGAAGCTTCTGGAATGGAAGTAAATAACATGGGAAATGGTAAAAAGATTCGGTTCAAGTACCTGAGCTGTTAAGCACAACCCAATCGAATGAACCTTTGTATGAAGATATTACCAGTACTTCGCCAAGATGCTTGGTTAATAAACAATTTATGTGGAAAAATTGATTTAAATTTCAAAATGACAATACATTGAGTAACTATTAAAACTCTTGTTACATCTCTTGTCTCCCTGACTTGTTCATAGAATATAGCGGTCGACATCTATTTTCCACCAATCTACCATCCTGAACATTTTGTTTGTCCTCAAACATTGCCGTTTAATTTGTGAGGCACTCGTACTTTCCTTTTTGGCCTATAGACATAATTGATAACAGCATTTTTTATTTCGTCATTAGATTCGGGTTTCCATTCTTCTCCGCTATCATCAACATATTGGTCACTATCTTCATCTTCATGCTCTGATATTTCGATGATTTCTAAAGTTTATTTCTTAATGTCTGACAGCACAGTAGCCTCATTAAATATTCAAATAAAAATTTATCTTTTACAGACTGATCCCAAGAGTTTTACAAGTAAATACTGAAATTCCAATGCAAAACAAGTAGGTATTGGTTATCTATACATCCCTGTTCCAGCTCAAAATACAATATGGTAATAAAACTGAACAATGCCAGATAAACGAGAAATATTGCGGCAGTGGCGGAGATTACGATATTAGTTTATTCTGCTTATTTAATTAGATTCGGTCGACATTACAGTTTAAATAAAATTTATTCGTTCAGGCCTATTAACAAGTTACATTTTCATTTTTATTAAATTAAATTAATTAAAGAAAATATAGTTTAATTTGCATAATTCAAATTTATTGACAATGAATTAATGTATGTCAAGTAAAGTAAACATACCATTTATAGGAAATATAAAATTCAATCTATAGTATCATCCTCTTCGCTGGCCATACAAGAATCATCCGAAGACTCGTCGAGAGAGATCACTATCGGTTCTATAGTTTGTTCTATGAGGTTATCTAAAACCCACATTTTCTCTTCCTCTTTAATTACATGATTCACAGCATCTCTTCAGTTATTGTTGTCAATGAGTACTTCATTAGTTCACGAACATCTTTCATTTTGGATGTTTTATTATGTCTAGCTACATAACCTTTCATTTGAGCCCATATTAACTCTATCGCATTTAATTCACAATGGTATGGCGGCAAACGAAGCACTGTTATCCCACGATTCTTGACTTCTTGGCATCTTCAAATGGTATATCTTTTACGATCAACCAGTTTCTAATATCAGCTCTTCTCCAAGAGGTAGATGGAAGATTTTCTCTTAATCGCGAATGATAAGTGGTATTGTCCATAACGATTACAGCAGTATTTGGAATTAATTCGACCATTTGTGTAAAATACTCTTCAAAAACATATGCAGTCATTTCTTCATGATAGTATTTGGTTGATGTTGACTGAAACTCCAGTAAACCACCTTCAACGAACCCTTGATTGCATCCAATATGCGTTATTATTAGTCGGCGACCTTTGCCGATAGGAGTTTTCAGTCCAGTAGATAAACCTTATATGAAAGCTTGTCGACTGGTTTTAATACTTTTGTCCTACCATATTTTTTTCACTGAATGTCCTTCAATGAGCCATGTCCCATCTAGATAATAGATTTGTCTTCGCTCCTGTCTGTATTTTCGGATATCTCGTAAATACTGTCGTCTCCAACATATTATTTGCTCGTTGTCGATTAGCACTGATTTGCGACTTTGCTTCTCCCAAGTAAAATTTAATTTGTGTAATATTTTCCACAAAGTTTTTCGCCCTATGTCAGGCAAATTCTTGTCCTCCTCTACCATTCTTAGAATTATGTGGAGGGTTGGGATCTCTTTTTTAAAATATAATTCGTGAACTTTTCGTCTTATTGTATATGTTCATCAAGGTCAAGTAGTTTTCTTCCAGTTGACTTTTTAGGTGGAGATATATTTCCATTTTTCCTCTCCCTTAGAAGCCTATAAATAGTAGATTCACTAACTCCTGTCATATTGGAAAATGTCGAAACTATATTTCTAACAGTAGCAGCCGGCATTTGATGTACAACAGCATCATGCACATTTAACACTACAGTCTTCGTTTGTAAGCTAAGCACGCTCTTACATTTTACTGGGGTGAAACTTGAAGACATTTTTCACAACACAGTTAACACTTATGGAACGTAAGCGACTCTGAGCAAAACAAATTATACAAATTTGGGCGAGACCAAGTTTCACCGTATATAATGTTTCAACTAACCGAATTTAGATTCATATTACCTTTATATATCAGATCGGGTATAAAATTAAATAGTAAATAAATTCCTTAGATGAACGGTGACGATTATGGTTTACTACCTGACTAGCATCTGTGACCTTTTCGCGTGCTGTCATACAATAAGAAACAGACTATAATACTGTTGTTTCTGCTATCTAATGCCCAATGATCCATTATATCATGGTATTTAACAACCTTCGCTTTTCTCATAAAATCTGGAATCACATGAAGCCATTTATATTCTCAATTTATTTTCATTCCTTTGTATATCTGCAAGATAGAACCAACCATTTTAGCTTGCAATTTGAAACGACAATATTACTTATAGACTGGTTTCGGCGTATTTGCGCCTCATCAGTACAATATAGATATCATCCGCCCAGAGTCTCTGGGAGCATAATTTTGGACTGAAGAAATCATCTTTAAGTGATATCGTCCATTCAAATTACAAACTAAAATGGTTGGTTCTATCTTGCAGATATACCAGCCCCGTTCAACTTCTTTTATTGTACAAACTACACTACTTGGGTCTACAGATACTATTATATTTAGATGCTGATAACTTCTATTTGTTGAGTTCTAGAAATGTTCCCGTCGTCAAAAGGCAAGTCCTACTACTTCACTCGATGGCTTCATAAGTAATGATTAGTCTCGCAGTGTCAGCACACCATTATAGTTATTTTTAATTTGCATCTAATATCTTTTTTGTATTTGTTCCACTGTTTAGATACTGCCTAGAGCTAGACCTAGGTATTTGAATCCTTGTCAACATTCAAACTCGCGCACATCAAGATTAACGGTTTTATGGTTGAATTTTCTTTCCGTAGTGAGGGCAAATATTTAAAAATACACTTTTTCTGCCTACTGCTATCCAAAGTACACATTTCCTGGCCTCATTGTAGGGAGCAAAGTCCCACTTTTACTCCCTAGTACCTACTTACACACATCACGTACTGATATGGAAAATAGTATCATACATCACATACAACAAACAAGGGTTATTTCAGTATAAAATTATAAAAATGAAAACTATTTAAAAAGGGAAATTTCTCTTATCAATAAACAAAAATAAATCAAACTAGAGAAGACAATTTGAAATTTATAATGTAACTGATGAAAAATAAACTAAAATTTGAATTAAACTTGACAAAATAAAAATAAACAAATCACCTGATATATTTGAGCTTTAAACCGAACTTTAAACAGAAATCTTGATAACTTGTTTCTAATTACTAAAATCCTTTTCACAGAATTTCAGAATCTTCAAAAGCTTTATAAAAGTTTCTTGGCTAAAATTAATCTAAAAGGAAAGAACCTGAAAAAAATTTATTAGTTAGGTTATAAAATCTGACATTAGTGAAAATAGAAAGAGTATATTTATGAACATAGTTAACTAAGAGTGAACTTAGATTTGTCAACTCGAACGGAAGAAAGGACCTTGTATGTGTGTGATTTTTGGGGTGACATTCACTGAGACCTAAAAGGACCTTAGTAACAGAATAAAAAAAAATGTCAAATAATTTTTAAAATTTTGGAATTAAACGATAAAAACTAAAATAAAGTATTTAAAGACATTAATATTTCATATTAAAATAAGAACATAAAATTAAACATTCAAGTCAAGTAATAAAAATTAAAAATTAATCAATGAATTTGATTGGTCAGCGGATATAAAAAAAAACTTAAAACTAAGAGACACATGGTTGTTGATTAAAAAAAGGGAAGTACGTTGTTATTGATTAGAAACGGGAAGAAAGCGTCACTTGGCTAAAAGAGATACAGAATTGAAAAGAAAATTTCATTTTTATGTTGTTGAAATAATTAAAATTTAAGTCACAACAAAGTAAAAGTGAAAATATATAGTGAAAAAGTGTTACTAACCTTTTACAACAAGTTCCTGTTAAAATTATATGGTAAATATCCACTTAAATTAATGAAACCTTCAAATAACCCATAAATGAAAGCTCGCGAATTATGGTTCATAATACACTGTAGTGTATTATGGTTCATAATTCAAGACTAGAGATGGGGGTACAATATGAAATAAAGTATTAAATCTGTGTATTTTGTTCAGGAAATTTGTTTCTGACAAATATCGTATCTATAAAATATTGTAATTTTTAGTATTGATACTTTTCATAACGATATTTTCTAATATTGAGTATATTAAAACAATATATTTATAACGGTACGTTGTATTGATACTTTCTACAGTATCGCCCATCTCTATGTATGTCAAATTATTTGAAGTAGATGCCACAACATTTTGAGGTTAGTAATATGCCAAATCGCTACTGACTTTTATTTATTAATAAATAAATTAAGTGTCGTGGAGAAAGTATAGTATTCTACTCGCAATTTATGGCCATAATTGCTCGTTTAATAATATACTATTGTTTATAAACTTTTCTAAACACAAGTTAAAAATGTCACTGAAAAATATTATTATATAAACTAAATTGATGATAATACTCGATGCTGCTGAACAAATTAAATTGACGAATTTAAAAAGCATGGCATTAGATGTTACCGGAAATTGACATAATTAACTCAACTAGTAATTATAAATGACGTCATAATCATTCAATTTAGTAGTTTAATATATACGTATATGCCCGACACATCTAATAATGTTGATGAATTATAATGATAAAAGGTAATTAACTAATTTATCAACTTAAACACATCACATATATGTGAATATTTCAACGGCACATTTTGTTTGTTTATCTTCTTACATTGATCTGAAATTAAGTTATGTTCAGAAAATTAATAATTAATAATAAGTCCTGTTAGAAAATCGAATGTTTTAAATTTCCTGTTTTGGTAACGGAACCTACACGGGCTATAAACATGATTTAAATATCAACACAAAAATAGTAATAATCAATGTATTGGGCGGTAAACGTAAATTTCTGACATTTTAAATGAAAAAAAAACATTATTATCCCAGAATTTCGCCCCAAAAGCTTGGGATATGATACAGAACATGATGATAGCAGTTTATATAAGATCTCTTCACGCCCTTCGTTAACGAACTATGGGGCTCTAAAGTTGGAAAAATGAAATTGTTTTTCACTTACAGTTTTTAAATGGATTATAGGAAGTTGGTAAAACTTCAACTGTTTATAAACACCATAATTGCACTTTTTGTCGACATAAATATGTCTACTCTACAATTGTGAACACAGATGAGGGCTAAGTTAATAAATTTCAAACATTTTCAAAGATAGAAAGTACTCCAGTGACATGTCGCACTGCACACTGCACGAAGTACTGGGACACCCTTTATACATTTAATCATTCGGAAATAGAAAATTAGTTGTTTTACGGCAGCCTGTACAGTTAAATCAAAATTAATTGGGTACGAAAACTTGCTAAAGCTATTACTACGGGCTATTCAAAATATGAGATTTTAAAATTAAAAGGTTTGAAAAATTTAATTTGGTTGGCTGACAAGACTTAAGATATAAAAGCACAATCTCTTAAATATTTTCTAATGGGTAGGTGAAAATTGATCAACGCGACTGAAGAAGTATTCACGTCAGAAATTTAGTACATAACTGGAACAAAGAATGATCTACCCTTAGTTATTAGTTATTGATACTGTGAATTATACTTCCATCTCCTAACTTCGTCCTTGATCAATAGGAAAATATCTGCTATCTGCGTGATTTCAGAGTAACATTAATGACAAAAATATCCGCTTCATGTATAGTACCTATGCCAAATTATTACCATTACATCCATTATCTGGGAATTTCTAAAGCAACGGATTGGCAAGATTTGGAAATTTGGGCTACTATCTGTTTCTTGTTGATGAATGGACTGAACTGTTTGTGCTTAGCCTCAATATTCCCATACTTCCTTTTTTCTGTTAATATTCTCTTCCGATTGATTGATTCGTTCGGCACCACCGGTCAGAGGCTTCGTCTATTTGTTTTGTTTCCTTAAAGCCAATTCCTATTGCATTCCAGCCTATATGCAGCCATTCTCTCTTTCGCCTTAATATGCAGAACAAGAGTATTCATTGTCACATGTTATTTTTGAGGACTATTACTAAAAAGTGCCCATAGTATTTCTTTTCCACTAAATCCTAGGTAAACAAATTTATTGTTGATGGCGTTTGAAATACATCTCCTACAATCATCGATCATAACCCGTTACCTCAGCTCATCTTCAATAAACATAGCCACAATATCATCAGTTTAATGAGTTTCAACTGAGGCAATTTGAATTAATCATGGCATACGCTGCATGCACACTTCGTCATTATATTGATGGGAGTCAGTGGTGTAGAATGTGAACGTTTATAGTTTCTTTTATACTTTTGTCTCATAAATATATGAAAATACTTATCAAAAGTTGCTAGTTTCTTTTTTTAATTTTGAATTTTCCACGCGGGATGCTTTGAGGTCGAAAATTATAAGGATGTTTCGCTTATAATATCACAAGAGCTTAAATTATTTCAGGGAAGTTTTCTTCAAATATTCGTGCCCGGAAGAAAATTTTCAAACATAATTTATGCTTGCGTGTTATTCGGTAAGAAAATTTCCCACCTTTATTTGGAAAAAATTATCAATCCAACCTGATATTTTAAATTAATTCCACTCGTTAATCATTCTATTCCTAAGTTAAGAATTATTTTTCACTTTTTATTTCGGTTTTCTATAAAGCGTATTGTTAGGATGGAAAGTTGCATTATCTAGGAGCAAAAGTATATTTCTCAACTATTCGTCCATTCCAAAGGTAGCTTATTAATATGTTCTCCTATGAAACATCTCGGATTTTTTGCTTTAGCTATTACTAATAGTTCTCAGTGGCGTGTTTATGGGGGAGGGGGCAAGAGGGGCCCGCCCCCCCCCCCCAAAGCAGCTACACACCAATAAAAAAACGAAAATGTTGGTCCATCCAGTCTTAATTATTATTTATTGAAATCTACCAATTAATTAATAATGTATGATGATCGTTTACATGCTATACGGTGTGAATATTTTATGTGCAGTTCGTCTCAAGAATATTATAAACGTACGGTATTTATACCTTATATTGATCACTTTATAACCCAGCTTGATTCACGATTCAATAACAGATTAACTGAAATATTACCTATCGAAGGCCTCATCCCAAAAAATTATAAAATTTACACCACAGAAACAATTGTCAAGGCTTGTTTCGTGTATGAAGCAGACATTAAAATATCAAAACAAGGACTAAGAGCTGAAATAATAATGTGGTAAAAAAGATGGGAAGATAAACCAGATCTGCCCTCTACAGCAATCGAAGCACTTTGTTTTGGGGCGAGTTTGTTCCCTGCAATAAAGATTTTACTGCAGATATTTGCGACTCTACCTGTATCAACGGCAACAGCGGAAATAAGTTTTTCAACCATAAGGCGCCTGAAAACCCATTTGAGGTCAACCATGGCGGAATGAATGGTCTAACTTTACTCAATATTCACAAAGGAAACTGATTTGAATATTGAAAATGTGATAAATAGGTTCGCCACAAGTAATCCCAGACGAATGAGCATCAAAGAATGGTCAGGTTGAAATAAAAAAATAAATATGCTATTTTTCATTTTTGTTCATTGCTCAACCAAAATAAAAAAGAATGATTATTCTGGTGTTGTTTCGTTTAACTATTTTGATCAATCAGTACTACGACTAATTTTGGTAACATTTTTTATTTTGGCTTCGGCCCTCCCCAAAACAAGATTCTAAACACGCCACTGACAGTTCTTCTTGTTCACTAGCCATATTCGTACAAAGTAAAACTGTTAATCGGTCCTGAACAACTTTTCCTCCAGCAAAGATATCATTTTTAAAAACAAATGTTTTTTTATGTAAAATACCCTTTAAAACAATCACGTTTCGTCAGCATTGTGTACATCTGCCCAGACAAAGGTATCTTCTTATTTTGTGATTTGAAAAACCACTCAAAAAAATCTGATCTACAGCAAGGCCCTCAGTTTCAGGGAATTCCCGTTCAACTACATTACTGTAGTAATTAACAGAAGACTAAAATCTCGCCAGTCTGTGCTTTCCAACACCATATAATTTGGCTAGTTTATTAACTCCAGTAATAACATTAATAGTAATTTCAAGGAAGTTAAAATTGCGTCAAGGTTCGCAGAGATAGGTAAAGAATTGCACATAATAATAACATGAATGCGGATTAAATAGGCACTTCATTTTTTAATTTTGTTGAATTATCCATAACATAGCTGAGATTTTCACACTCCTTTTTCAATATTATTTTTTATTATGTGTATCTATATTCCAATTTCTCGCTAAAATTAATTTTTATTTCATATTTATCAATATTTTTACTGTATTCCGGCCCTTTGTTAAAAGATTTATATTTTATAGAGAAACAATCAACAACATTATCATTCCAATTTGCATAAGAATTCGCATGATTGAGAAATATTTAGCACTGAGAAACACAGAAAACGCAAATTCATATTGCACCAGCATTTAAGGAAATATTTTTTCCTCAAGGTTATTAATATCTTAATATCTTAATTTAGTCGTTAGATTGATGTTATTAGCTGCGATCGTCATTTGCATCACAGAGGCGACAGATTTTTGGACACGTGAACACAGATTAATCTGAGCAAATTACTATTAACGAACGGCCCAACCAATCATACATATAAACGAACTTCTAACCTCCCTTTTGCCTGTCTTTCATTTTAGAGACTACGATATTTTTGTTTGATTTTATCGTCTTAGATTTTACTTTTCATAATTTACGACTATGTCTAGTTCTGAGGCAATTTTGTTAGCTATTCATAGTCAACAAACAGTACGAGATTTATCTAATGACAGAAGTGACTACAACATAACCTCATAAAATGACAGATAAACAGATTAATCATGGAGACTAGTCTCCATGAGATTAATCTTTCTCGTCGGTCAAAATATTCCTAGCAAACAGATTTACATCGGACTGATCTGAGCGGAATTACCGAACAGTTCAGATTCACCTCCCCTACCTCTAGATGTAATAAACGAACGATTCAGACTAAAAAGATTAATGGGACGCAAATAACGAACGCAGCTACTGTATCAAGTAAAACATTTCTCCATCAGTCATTTAGCGGTTATGTTCCAAATCGTAAAGTCTTTGTACTTACCGCCATTCTGCTTCCGCATATTGAATGTCCAGTCCGTTAATATCTTTGCCAGAACAGAATTTGTATTTCTCAGCACAAAAGCTTATGAACTAACGTCACATGTATTTTCTGTTCTGTTCTGTGTTATTTGGTTCGTTTTCCAGCACATTTTCTCCAATAGTTTGTAATGAAGCTTCACCGTAACAAGATATTTTTAATAAAATAAATATTATTGACATTACTTGTCAAACTGACGTTCCCTTTCTACAATTATCTCATATGCAATACTGTCATTACTAACGTCTTTTAAGGTTAGAAAGTGTCATATTACACACCTTTACTTCCCGCCCTTTAAAATAATGTGATCTTTAATATTATCTATTTTAGATGAATATTTTTTATATTTAAAAATATAAGGGAATAAAATGAAAATGGTTTGACAGATTTTAAAAAACTTGTTGCCAGGCAATAGATACGAGAGCCCGAAGTACTCGAGTGGTTATTATCAAATGGCAACAAGGGGTGTATTCTTTTTCGTTAATTTTTTGGGATATCAAACCGCAATGTTTTTTGCATTTTTCTAGCTACCGTTATCAAGAAATATTAGGTTTTTAGAATTTTTGGTGCCTATCTGACACTACCAAAAAATTTGAAAAATGGAAATTAAAAAATAAAAAAACATTGTGGTTTAATTTCCTAATGAATTTACGAGAAAGACATAATATTCAATCTTGGAAAAGTTTCATATAACAATTTCTAGGTATTTTTCTTACTTGACGACAAAGTTTCAAATCACACAGTGTTAATAATTATAATACAAATTTGCACAACTACTGTACACCACACCTAAAATTTATCCACCGGAGAATTCGGGTTAGTTTACTTAGGACGCATGTAATTCCTAACACTTCTTTTATTACTCGTGAGATAATCTGCGGTGGTATTCATGGTTCAGTGCGAAAGCCAGTGTTCTGTCTCCACGGGGGTAAATGTTTTCTTCGCTTCTACGTGTCGGAAGTCATTTATAATAAATTTAATTAGCTTCCATTTAACATTTTTTGAAGCGAATGTCGGTTCGTAAATTTTTTGAAATGGATGTTTTAGCTCGTTTGTTTTGTAATTTAATTTTTCACGTATAGGTACCATTAAGTCGCCAGTATACTTTTGTTTACTCATATGGCGTAGTTCCACTTACAGTTTTGGAAGAATTGTACAAACTATTTTAAAGTCGTAGGAAACCCGCTTATGAGTGAAGCTCTGCTTATAAACTTTGCCTTGATAACAATAGTTCTCATCTACCAGCTTTTAATAAAAATGCGGCCGATATTTGAATATGTGGTACGTAACATTTAGGCCAAGAGCCGGATATTTTTTGTGAAAAATATACGGGAACAGGTAATTTTTTTTAATATGTACAGGGATCTCCCCTGAATGTTAAACCAAGTTGGCGTCATGGGGGGCTTCACTTCAACCGCCATCTTGAAAAACACGTTTTAAGAAATATCTCGCGAACCGCGCATCGTACGACAAAAATTGTGAAGATCATTATTGTAGACAATAATATTTACCATCTTTTTAATTCCAAACTTTTTTTTGTATAACGCAAAAGTTTTTAATTATAGCGCTCCAAACGTTTTTCAATATGGTTTTTGCTAAATATTTGGTTATCTACAATTATGATTTCTACAATTTTTGTCGTACGATGCGCGGTTCGCGATATATCTAATAAAACGTGTTTTCCAAGATGGCGCCTGAAGTAAAGCCCCCCCATGACGCCAACTTGGCACCGAGAAAAAGATCTATTTGTGACAATTAAAATCTTATTATGTCAAATAAATATGATTTTCCATATGGTCTAAGTTTAATTTATCGTTAAGAAAGGATTTGTTTCAAGTTCGGGAAGTAATATTACCTATGAATAAAACCATATTCATTGTCATTAATAAAATTAATTATCTATCGAAAATTATATTTATTCTTGTGAAAAAGTATCATGTTTGTCTCGAACATTATTTATTAAGGAACAATGACAAAATAGTTATATTAACCTTTGAAAGCATTTAAGTTAAATAAAGTAGTTTTCCAATAACAAATACTTATTTTTGCGGGCTAACTATATTGTTTCATCAAAAGATAAATTATTCTATGGCAGAATGACATTTCTTTACTATAAAAAAATGTATTGTCTCGGTAATAGTTATTTATGATATGAGTGTTAAAAGTGAGGTTTTATTTTGTG
>CAJUYG010004801.1:0-15637 GCA_910591675.1 Galerucella calmariensis | reverse complement strand
CTAAATCACTGATTATTCATAGTTTTCTCCATTGTGTTTCTACGTATTGAACCCATAGTTCTTTAAAATAACGGCTAGTTTTGTTGTTGAAGTCGCCAAATAATTGGAATTATTCCAAATCGACGCGCTGCTTATTATGGTTTCCCTATATGCATTTCTAATTATTATATTATTTATTTCCTCGACTGATGATTAACTTAAGCGTTTGGTACCTGTACCAGAGATTAAATCTCGATCTGGCCGATCGGTAAGCATGCCTTTTGATAAATTTCTGTCCTTATTCATTGGGAGTTATGGCAGATGCCATGTCAGTTTTTTTTGTTCCTTTTTGTATATTTGTTGGTACTGAGGCATAAGTGGTATACCTATTACCTAAGAGACCAACTTTAGTAAATTAGTATGGGGTTAAATGGGGTGTAAGGATAATCTTGATCCATTTTAATATATAGGTGGGTATACGAGGTGTACAGGGAAGGTACAATAGTACTGTATGAAGCTATTACTGGTACTGTCTAGTATTACTGATACGTCCAGTGAAGAGTATGTTTATACAAGTTTGTGCTCCTTATATCTGCATGTTCATAGGTTTTAAGCATTGTGTTAATTATGTCATACCTACATTCTTGTGTTTTTATACCCTGAGGTACACATTATCACCCGCGCGGACATTAAGGCACAGAAAAACAGTTTTTAATTAAATTATCAACAAAATAACAGAAAATAAATTCACGTTCATACATTATTTGGTTGTATTTACATATAAATGACAACTCTGGAATGTTCCGCTGATAACTAAATCTCAAAGCGTAATTATCTACCTAGTACCCAACTATTTCCGCGAATCGCTAGCAAAGTTTCACATTCCAGACAAATTTCTTGAGGTAACAGTCAGTATTTACTATTCACTTCCTTACTGTGAATAGATGATATTTACTTTATTATTGTTCTACATAAATGATTGAAATCACGTTGTTCATAAGGAATGAATTTACGTTTTGAAAACTACATTGCAGAATAAATTTTGAAATTGATTTGTTATATTGTTTGCAGATGATCTTAAAATGTTCAGAAGAATAAACTCAGTCAGAGACTGTGTTATGCTACAAAAGGATATACACAATATTTATGAATGGAGTCCAATTAACAAATTGCATTTTAATATTAGTAAATGTAAGGTGATGAGTATTACTCGATCTAAAGATCCCATTTTATTTGACTACGAGATTCGTTGATAAGATGTACAGAAACTAAAGATCTGGGCGTAACGTACAATAACGTCGTTTCTTGTGCTACACATCTGAAAAATATAGTTTCTGCTGCCAATAAATTATTAGGGTTTGTAATGAGACAAACGGCAAACTTTAATGATATCAACACTATAAAATCCCTCTACTTTGCTCTAGTAAGACCTAAATTAGAATTTGCTTCAATTATTTGGTTTTCAGAATTCATATCTACTTTGGAAATTGTAGAAAAGGTCCAGAACAAGTTCCTCAGACACTTATACTATAAGAAATATCGTACCTGGCCGGACTATAATAGAGTTAGATTAAGTCATTTGAGATATCAGTTCAAAACTTTATCGCTAGAGCAAAGAAGAACATTATCTGCTGTTATGTTCTTGTACAAAGTTATTAATGGTAAAATTAACTGCCCTGAAATTCTTTCATCTATTCCATTTAATGTTCCTGGACGTCACACTCGCACAATGCTAATGTTTCATATACCAAATGTATTTTTAACCGTTAGGGACCCTCTTATAACTATTATGAAAGTAATAAATAATTTCAACGTATTAGTAGATATTGATTGGAGTTTGACTGAAAAAGTTTTTCACAATATTATACTAGGGCATATATTGAATACATCAATATAAATTTGACTATTGCAAAGCTGTTTGAGCCTCTGCAATTCACAAAATTCGTTTATACAATCCATACTTGAGATATGTTATTGCCATTATTAATTTGTTAATGTGAATGTGAATTTAAAAATTATTGACCATGTAATTAGGCCTTTAGGCCTGTTTGGTTATAAATAAATAAATATTTACAGTAATTTGGAATTATCACTAATTAGTTCACATTCGAGAACACCAGAAATTGAATTTATATGCGTCCAGTTCCACAATTCAACCTTGATACGTTCCCATGGTGGACCAAAAAATTTTATAACGAGTTTCAAAGCACCATTGATTTATGAATAAAAATATTTGCGACTTTTTCCAAATTTTCAATGATTTGCGGAAAAATAATATGTTTACCTTGTAGGAGAAGTCACATTCCTGGATTCTGGGTGATAATAATACATACAATATTAAAGCACTTCAGAGCTATAGGTTGACATCTCGACTAGTATGGGAATGCGGCGAAGAAGCTAGAAGTCTGGCGACTCGGAACAGTGTAACACTGGAGTGGGTCCCAGGTCATAAAGGAATCGCAGGCAATGAAAAAGCTGAAAAACTCGCAAGAGTAGGATCGTCAACTCTGATAAACGGACCCGAACCTGTTGTGGGCATCCCCAGATGCATAACGAGGTCATGGTTAAAAGGGTAGTTGAGAGAACAACACAATAAACACTGGAAGAATACGACCAGGCAAATACATGGGAAGAAATTAATAAAAGAACCATCAGAAAAAGTAGCGGAAGAATTGCTCTAATTGAGCAGGAACAAACTACGCACCATTACGGGGCTACTTACGGGACACTTTCCCACAAAGGAGCACCTAAACAAAATAGGGCTGTAAAACTGAGACCTCACATGCAAAATATGCAAAAAGGATACCAAAACAGCTCTGCATCAGGACCTGGACCACAGAAGGCAGAAACTGTATGGCAAAACCCAAATGACTCCAGAAGACTTCTACAACCAACTAGCAAAGAACCTGTATAAGCTAATACAGGGAACGGATTGGCTGGATAGGTTGTAGTCAGAACACTAGAAGTATCCACAATAAGCCCAGGAGGCTGAGGTGGTACCGGCGAAGGGACGGCTCCTGAGAAAAAAAAAGAGCTTGCTCATAGCAACGAGTAGCTAGATATACATATACAATTTATAAATATAACGTTATAATTTAATTAGTTGGCTAGACTGAGAATGATAAAAAAGGGGAAACTCATTCATTTGATATGACGGATCTTAATTTTAGTATATTCCAGATGCTTTGGCTTATTACCATAGTTCACTCATTTGTAATATTTTGCGGAGCCTCAATTGAAGCATCTACTATCTTTGAACAAAATATATTGCGCTTGATCACGGTATTTATGGGACACTCAAAAGCAACAAGTAGTTGTATAGGTACAATTTTAGTCTTCAGCTCTTAGATTAGTCCTTCTCTTCATGTGGACAACAAACAAGTTGCCTAATTACTCCGTGGTTTGTTCGGTTGTTTATTTTTTTCTTGTGAAACATGCTTTAAATTGATGCATTTTCCAAAAAGTATAATGAATAAATGCCACTACCAATGCTTATTATTCAGAACATAACACTAAATAACAGTTGACTGTATGAAGTGCAAATAAATGGAGTGAAATTATTGGAAATACGAAGAAACAACTTGCCTGGAACTAAAAACTAATTAACTTGGAAACGAAATAACTAGTCAGATGAGCAAGCTAACATTCAATATATTGCAAACAAAACTTTGTCAATGGAACAGTAAATAACTTTCAACTTCAACTTACTTCAGTGAAGCAGTTTATTGAAAAAGATGCCCTGACAAATTCAACGAGAAACTTCAGGTTTTGTGTTGAAACTATTCCACAAGAACTCTCAAATGAATAAAAGTTTATTTTGCAACAGTCCCGCAAACAATACATCGAATTGTGCTTCTCCCTCGCGCGCCTTTGCGTCTTGATTCAATATTTTTTCTATAGCTGCAATCCATCATCTTTACATTGAATGAAAAACAGATGGGTGCTTCATTTTTTACTACTGTCTGCAGTAAAATCTATTTTGAATGAATATCAAATTTTTCACTTGACTGTTTCAATCTAAACCCACTTGAATAGTGAGAATAATTGAGTTTTCACGAGTGCTCACAATACGTCGAAGTTCGCTGAGATAGGTAAAAGGAAGCCCAATATAGAGGGTGGTCCGTAAACAATGGTCCAAAGTGGAATGGAAGATTCTTGGCCTGAAAATATTACGATCCGATTCAACTTGCTTCAATAAAATATTGATGATAAAAAAGATGCTGGGTGGCAAAGTTGAAAGGTCAGAAATGTTTTTTCCCAGTGAATTGGGAGATTTTGGATAGACAAACGTAAAAATTTGGAGATAGGGGGATGTTATCCGTTTCGATGTATTTTCTAGAGGGCGCCACAAAAGCTATGTTGTTGGTGTAACTGTGCGAGTAACTTTTTTATCGTTAAGTGTGTCCCTCTATTCATTGGAGAAACTTAAAACTACATCACTTTTGCGAAAAAAAAGGTATACCTATCATTAGTTTCAGAAGTTACCGGTTTTCGAGATATTCGCATTTTCAATCCTCCCTTAATAATTTCCATTCCATTTATCAGCACAAAAATAATAATGTTAGTTGGCGCTAATGTCAGCAAATTTATTATCAGCTATATTATAGCAAGCGCATCGATAAATTCTGAGAGTTTTGCCATAACTTTCATCAAGCATGTTGCTTCAAGGTAACAACGCTTTCGAAATGTGGCAATAATATTGCAAATTATCGATGCTTTTGCTATATTATAGCTGATAATAAATTCGCCAACTAACATTTTAATTTTTGTGCTAGCAAATGAAATGAAAATTATGAAGGGTTTTAAGAATGCGAAAATCTTGGAAACCACTCACTTTTCAGACTAATGATAGGTATACCTTTTTGTCGCAAAAATCATGTAGTTTCAATATTTTCCAATAAATAGAGGGATACCGTTAACGATAGCTTTTGTGGTGTTCTCTAGGAAATAATCAAAACAGATAACATATATGATTTGCCAGCCCCTGAAACCCCTATCTTCAAATTTTTACGTTTGTATATCCAAAATCTTCCAATTTACTAAGAAAAAACATTTTTGACATTTCAACTTTGCCACCCTGTATCTTTCTTATTATCAATATTTTATTGAAGCCAGTTGAATCAGATCGTAATATTTTTAGGCCAAGAATCTTTCATTTCACTTTGGACCATTACTTACGGAGCACCCTGTATATCAAAAATGATAATTGGAATATATGGTGATTAATTTGAAATGAAAACGATGATATGCAAAAACATTCCATATGCTGGTGATATTTTTAAGAATATTTAAAAAAATATTAAGCATTAAATACAACAGCTCCTTTCGAAACAGGAAGCAATGTAAGTGAAAACATGTTGAATGTGAAAACAAAAATATCCCCATTGAAAAAGTCTGGGAAATATAACTCTGATGCTGTCTTCATTGGTCGAACCAGTAGGAACTTTGAAATTAGTCTCAATGAACAAATACGAGCATTCCCAATAAAAAACCTGATCGATACCTAACACAAAACTGAAATTGATACATGTTTTTGGTAAGGAACATGAACTAGATAGGCTCGAAGAATTGAAAATTATAAGATACTTATGCGACCTACAATATTAAGTCATCAATGAACAGATGAATCTCTATCAAATTTTGTATTTTGAAGATCAGCAAATATAGCTTCCTTTGATTTCCTTTATTCATGATATTGATCTTGAGAGAGAAAAAAGATATCTGGCATATCCCCATATGGCTACTAATACCTTAGCTTCAATATTTATAATATCATACATCTTCTCCTTTCCATTCACATTATGAAATCACAATAAAGATAACTATTTGGTCCAGTCAAAGTATTTCATATCAGGTAGGTATAACATCATTTTGACGATAATATGTCAATATCGAATTGAGTAGTAATATATTTACATAATTCATTCATTAAATAGTAGAACTAATTGAGAAATGCTAGATCGATTTATATCATTGATAGGTCCGAAGAAGCTACTAGGATCTGAGACTTTTTCCAGGAGCTGAGTGGAAGGAAGGAGGCACAAGAGATTTTGTAGGTCTCAGTGAATATGAGCCCGATATACATACATACTTATATCATCCAAAAGGAATCCGTTATGAGGTTATTTGAATGAAATCAATGTCACAGCGCAGCTTTGAAGAGCTCTAGCTTCGTTAGGTAGCAATCAAATGAGCTAAAGCTTCCGAAGTTTTTTCCTGGAAAAAGAGTCTCTGGACAGATTGTATATATACATAAATGTATACCTTACTACTAAATAAAACGACTGGCTTCCATTTTGCATACTCCCAAAGCACGTGTGATAAACAATGAATTATGTCAAAACAACGAGGTTAATGGACTGAAATTTCGCTGGTGCTCTCATTATAACTTCATCTGTATGAAGTTAGTTAAAAATACATTTGTGCCTTTGTCATAGAATTAATTATGGCTCAACAAAATTAACTTCGAGAAAAACTTATTTTCATCGATTCAATTATCCGGTGTATAGGTATGCCGGGAGCATTCACAAGTAGTATATTAACTGGAAAGAAAATGGAAAAGGAGGAAAATTAATTGGAAATAAAAATTTTCCTTTTCTTCTAGAAAAATATCCAATTTATATTGCGCTTTGAACCGTGCCTTCTAGGCATTTGTCTACAAGACTAACTAAAATATATTCTAATCTTAGTTGAGAGGTCACTGGTTGCTGTTCAAATTTTTCAGATATCAGTCTTCTGGTATAATATCTTTAATTTTGTGACTGCATCCACGCTCATGGTTAAAGGTCTTTTTACCAATATTTGCATGGACCTGGAATAATCTGCTACGAAATTTTCAATATCCATCTCCCTCCGATACATAAACGCGTGATCCAATGGTGCGAGGAGTCTTTGTTATGGTAAACACATTCATTATACTATCATGAACACACTCACGTCTCTTAGTATAATAGCTGTTAATCGATACGTTAAGCTGTTACATTTGTCGTGAGTAATATCATAACGGCATCTTATTTCTCCGACTGAAATTAAGAAAAAGCACGTGCCAAGTAATATTTTAACAAGAAGCATGAGTGCTGGTGGCAACAAAAATTCGAGTCGAAAACGAAGATTTTTGCGCCTGAACGAATGTATTTTGTTGAAAAAGTATTACGTATTACTTTGCATTTTGTTTTCTCGATTTTTTTCCTAGGAAAAATTAGATGCCCGTATGGTGATTGACAAGACTATTTCATGAGTAATTCTTGGTGAAAGCAGCTGTTAAGTTAACTCGAAAAAACTGCTGACATGTGCTCTCAGGTAGTTATTCCATCTAAAAATTCAATAAAAATTGCGCGTTTGTCATTGGTGGAAAAACTGTATCATGTCTTTCCACCTGTTGCAACTTTAGCCGCCCCCTCAATTTTGGCAACGCTAACATCGAACCTGCTCTAACTACCACGAGCAAAGCTCCTTTTCACTATCGACTGACAATGGTAGACTTCTTATTAAATTACCGTTCAATTATTTCTTTTTCTCGTATTTCCACCTAACTTGCTGTGGTAAACACAGCCACCAGAATACCGTAGGATACCTCCAGGACATTTCTAGAATATCTCCAGGAAATCACCAGGACACCTACCAATAATAGTCGAAAATACCTCCAGTTGAATTGACGACTGGGCTACCTCTAGGCCCTGCTTTCCACCCTCTATTGTCCCGGGAAATAAAGTCGAAGACTGATACCTAAAAAGTAGAGGTCTCATTAATGTTTTACTCCTTATCCTCTGAATAGATGAAATAGATGTTAAAAAATTTTTTCGGTTGTGATTTCCGATCTATCCGGCCGAAAGAGATGTCTCCTGGTTAACGTGAGTTTTCAACTTTTTCGAATAATTATCCAAACTTAAATTTAACAATGTGTCTCCACCTTTCCCTTGAGAAGGGTTTCATGGCATCATCTTTCCAGAGAGTCCGGTAACTAGCTTCCAAGTAACATCATGTCACAACATTTATCATATCATTCGAAAAATTCTACGTATATTTGATATTACAAGCTTGAGTCTATTCAATCAAATGGAAGGTGGAGGAAGTTATGTTATAGAAAAAAACACCTATTACTCCGGTTCTTCTCAACCGATCGTCGCAAAATTGATCTTGTTAAAAATATATTTTTTCTACAAATGTGTTTGAAGCTGATAGCACCTCAATATATATAGTTCTCTTCAGATAATATTAGATGGAAGCATATAGTGAGCACAATGGAAAAGAAAAAGCAGCCAAAGAAGCAGTACATTGGCGAAATGATGTTAATATATTTTTTCTATCCCAAATATTTCAAGAAAGCATTTTGGGGAAGCACCAAGGAAACACTGTTTTTTCCAATTCTTCGTTGTAAACTTTTGGTTTCCTACTTTCAACTTTGGCTTGAAGTGATCCGTCCTCAATATTCATAACCTTTTTTCTTCTAGGTACGCGTTCTTTTGGATATATTTCTGCAAATAACTGGTACGACCAATTATGCGATTGGATTCACCATAAATCATTACTATATTTGGAAAATCTCCATTATTATAATCCAAATAAGCCATTTTCACAAAGTTCGAGAATTCAACAATTTGAATATTGAAACGTTTCACCAAGATGATGGTGAACTGCAATGTTTTATTTCCATGGATTCTATAATTGTTACTTATGTGAAGTAGTATTACAGTTTTCTATAATATTCTTCGAAGACATTGACCGTTCAACTGAGAAGCAACAACTACTTCCCGGGCTATAAGCTTAGACGGATATTGAAGTACACTCCAAAGTCAAACGGCGTATTTGCGCCTCATCAGTACAAGGTATATGTTCTCCGTCCACGAGTTCGAAGCCTAATCACGGACTGCATAAGACAATAAAACCACAATCAATACATGTATTCCAGTAACGGAAGAGTAAAAGTTGTGACAGTAGCGACATCCTCACCTCCAACCGCAAACCCAAATTCGAAATACGGTCAGTTTCTTCGAAAAATATTTTTCAAAACTCAGAAAGCGTTAGAATCATTATTATTCCGCTATATTTATTATGACTTATGTGACAAAGCACTTTAAAAGTATAATAAATCTGGCAATAACCCATAACTCATCTCTGTATACATATAAAATTCCAAATATGGCTGATAGGCCTTCGATGGGACACACAATGTACTCGTATATCAAAATGGTGAGAGTAATTGCGTAAAACTGAATAGCAAGCGAAAACTGAAACGAATTATATCAACTGGATCTGGAAGATAAAAATGGTAGTTTAAAACTAATTTAACAAAATAACATGATAGGATGAAAATAATTTTTGGAGATTCCATGAATATTTCATAATATAAAGATAAAAAGGTAAATGAAAAATTATTTAAACCAAATATTGACAATAAATATAGGTGTATATTTATTATTGATTGATTTATACACAGTATAAACTAGTAAAGCAAAAATAACATTAAATTCTCATCATACAAATGAATTATTCCATGTAAAAAATGCAGTTCAGTGCACTAGATGGAAATTCACTTTTTATTGATTTGAAATATTATTCAATTATGTAATAAATCAACCACAAAAAATTTCAATTCTGATTACAAGTCAGATAAAAATATAGAAAACATTAGTTATATGCAAAACTTGGCCAAGTGTCCCAATTGAAAATATGAATAAATCAACGTACCTTCTCAGAGACTATTTTCCATATTAATTTTTCGTAAATATAATAACAGTATTGTGAATGTTATGAATTGAACTGTTTCTAATTTTTTGCATTATTTATTATTATTATCACATTTATTGCTTCTCAAACATAAAGTTCACAGCAAGGGTTTGGGGTTAACAAAAATTTCAATATTCTCCAAGAATAACAGAATAAAAAATAACATAAAATTATTCATTCGATAAAAGAGCGTAATTTTAAAATATTCCATATATATCCAGTAATTATCTTGGCAGATTCGTGACTTAAGTTATTCAGAGACGAAATTAGGGCATTAAAATTATCAAACCAATTTACTTTTGGCTTCATTACTGAATATATTGGACAATCAAATAACAAATGGTGGAGAGTTTCGTATTCATTCTCATTACAAGCTGTGTATAGTTCTACCGGGTTGATATTATAGCTATAACCGTTAAAAAAGAAAAAAAAATGACTATTGGACATCCGTAATTGTGCAAGAGTGCGAGTGACTTGTATGGGTAGTTTAAGTAACAGGTATTGTTCTACTTGGGCAGTAATATTCAAGCTGGTGTATAAGTTCATGAAAGAGCACCGCTGTGCCAAACTGAGATCCATACAGTTTAATTTATTGTATACATTTTCAAAAAGAGTCTTCCGATTATTTCTTAGTGACTTTAGATCTAGGTTCTCCCAAATATTCAAACCTCCCGCTAGGTCAAATACGCATTTGAGTAGCCCAATTAAAACGTTCTTCGGAAGAACTTGCAAGTTGTCGCAAGCAAGAAAAACAAAGCTTGGGAAATCGGGTATTTTCCATTAGGAGAATTTTTTCCAACCAATTGATTGCTAACTTGAATATATTATGGGTTAACTTGACCCTACCTGTTTCAAGTCTCACTATACAGTCTGGAGTATTTCTCGGTAGCAACAATACCCGTTTGAGGAAATTCAATTGAACTTTTTTAAGAAGATCTACGCAACGTAATCCCCAGACCCCAACACAGCCAAACATGACACTTAAAGCGAGTGATTCAAATAATTTAATTCTAGGTAACCATGTATTGACCTTAGCTTCACACATAATAGGTGAAATTGCTCCAACAACTTGATTACCTTTACTAATAGTTGAACTGCCATTTTGCTGAAAACACGAGAAGAAGTCAGGGAAATACCCAAGTAAACATATTCATTTGTCATAGGCACCTGTTGATTGTTGAGATAGAAAGGATAATTTGCCTGACGAAATCCTCCCCTAGAAAGTTGCATAATTTTAGCTTTGGAAATATTAACTATTGTACCGTTTGATGAAGTGTACTCTTCCAAAATTTTGAGTTTTTTTGCTACATCTATATCAGAATAGCCCAAAATTACAAGATCATCAGTATAAAGTTATGCTAGTATCTGATTCCGCTCGTCGATATCTACAACTTGAGCCCCTTTATTAATGAAAAATTCTTCCAAGTCTGCTGAATACATGGCAAAAAGCAGTGGACTCATGGGCTCTCCTTGTAGTACTCCAGTGGTTACATCAAAGGATTTAGAAAAACCATTGTTTCCTTTCACTTTAAATGATGCATTATTATAAAGGGTTTTGATAAATGGCAGTATTTTTGAAGATATACCTAAGTTAAATAGTTTTAGACACAATATATTGTGTTTTACTGAATCGAAAGCTCTTTTGAAATTTACAAAAACTGAAAAAAGTTTCCTTTTCCTGAGTCTAATTTGGTATGGATCACAGAAATTGAGGTGAAAACATTGTCAATACAACCGCGGTCTTAACGAAATCCTGCTTGACTCTCAGGTAGAATGTTATGTTCTTCCGCCCATTCAGAAAGTCTATGTTGAATATTATTGGTGAATAATTTTAAACATGAATTTAGTGATGCCAAGCCTCTGTAGTTTTCTGGGCGTTCCATTGTTCCACCTTTATGTAACATTGTAAGTAACGAAACAAACCAGGAATAATATTGGTTTTAAAAATATTATTAAACAATGACGTAAGATAAATTACCCAATTATCAGGAAGGTTTTTGAAGAATTCATAAGGTAGACCGTCACTGCCAGGCGATTTATTATTTTTTAGCTTGTTAAGGATAATGTCAATTTCTTCCTTGGTAATTAGTGCATCTAAAGAAGGATGACGAGCATCATAAATAATAAAACCAGTGTCGATGCGTATTCGAGGTTGACACACACTAGAGTAGAAGTCGTTCTAATATATCCATTGATAACGATTTATGCGGTAGCTTTGACCTTATAGTTATTAATGTATCAAGGGTATAAATAGATGTTTATGCCCTGAGGGCGACGCCTTACGTACCCGAGGGCCTCGGGCCCGAGGGTTTGTAAGTTGCCCGAGGGTATACACATCTGTTTATGCCTGCGGTACAAACTTTTATGTCATACTAGTTCGTTATTGCAATCCGATCTCAATACAAATCAGTGTTTTAAAAAATCCGGTTTGAATTAATAGGTGATTGTTGACAAACTTAAATGTCATAAAATGACAATAAATTTTATATGTGTCAAAGTTAGAAGTCAAAATGACAAAGATTTTGGAATTCCTGACAAAATTATTGGAAAAGCAAAGAAAGCAACTGAAAATCTGTTACCAAAAAAGTCTAAAGAAGCTTACGACATGGTTATTTAATAAGTTAAACAAAAAGTTATTTCTCTTTATGCCCGCACGGGCATAAAGTACGACATTAGATAATTGGTAACTAAGCAATTAAAACACAATAATGAACTAGTATGACATGAAAAATCTTACGGTTAGCCAAAATTTTCTAGAGTTATGAACATTAGACAACGCACAGATAATGCCAGCTTCATAATTCATTTTCTCACTTTTATGTATTTTTTATACTCTTTTTAACTGAGATGTAGACTGTTTTGGCTTCAGAAAAATTGCACTTTCTACATTCCAATAAAGCAGTTTTAGGTTTTTTTTTTATCTTTTAGGCATTCTATATCAAATCAAGGTTTATTATACTTTTTATTGTGATGTTTAGTAGATTACAGCTACGAACAAGACCTAAGTCTTCCGCCGTTCCACAAATTGCTTGATAAAGATTGTTATAGGATGCTTGTACGTCATGTATGGGAACAACTCTATTCGAATTGAACATTGAAAGTGTGAAGTCAAGTGAGACAGCCTCTCTCCACACAAACGAATTGAGTAAAGTAGTTTCCCTGGAGTAATCATTTATTTCAAATGCACGAATGTCATAAAGCAACAAATCAACTGGAAAATGGTCAGAAAGGAAGACATCCTCTCCGACATAAAAATCATCAACATGTGTGAGGAACGAATTATTTACCCACACAAAATCAACCACACTTTTACCCTGTTTATTCACAAACGTAAATTTCGCTGGCCTATCCGACTTGGTTCTACCATTTAAAAGTGAAAAATAATTATTGCACATAAAATCAGAAAGAATAGGACCTCGTGAGTTTATAACTGAGTCCATACTCAACCGGTCTGCGAATAAGTTACAGTTTTCAATAATTTCCTCCGGTAAAATACCTACATTAGAGAGACGTCAATTGAAATCACCACCAATTATTATTTTTGTTTCTAAGGGCCGGTTTTACAAGAGAGATTTATACTAGGTATAGTTAATCTGGGTATAAAGTTATACCAAAATTCATACCTAGAATAAAAGTAGTTGGTTTTACGATGCTTTTTACACCGGTATAGCAATTCTTACTCCAAGAATTGCTATACCGGTGTAAAAAAGCATCGTAAAACCAACCAGTTCTAAACTAGGTATAAATTCTGGTATAACTTTATACCCAGAATAACTATACCTAGTATAAATCTCTCTTGTAAATCCGGCCCTAAATATGATTCTACAATATCTGATAAAGTAAACTGACATGATTCTAATATATAATCTAACTCCAAATTGGGATTAAAATAAATATTACATATAATAAAGTTATGATGTTCACATGACACGTGAGCAATTATCCACCAAGGGGAACTATATAAATTTCAAATTTGAAGAAATTCCTGTAAATAATACATAAACCTCCACTAGGTCTACCCAAAGATTTTTGTTTTACAGCATTGGAAAACACTATTTTATAATAAGTGTGCAGAAATATATCTACCTTGGTTGAGATGTAAGCCAAGTTTCAGAAATACACAAAATATCGAAGTCATATTGTTCACAAAGTAAATTTTCCAAATTTTCATAACCATGACAGTTCCAAAACATCAATTTAAGTTTTTTGGCAAAATTCCTTCTTGCCTGCTTCTTTTAGATGATCCATCTGGGACAATGCGCGGTTGAGAATTAATACATTCAATTCTCACTCTTTCTCCATCTGCTTTTCTTTTTCCCAACTCCTTATAAATATCCATTATTTCACCTTTTTGCTTTTTTGTGTAATCATTTTTTATTTTTACATGGGAATGACTCTTGGATTTCAGTTTATTTTTTTTTAGGGACTAAAAGTGCATCACTTTTGGATGAAAACACTACTTTGATAGGACGTGTATTGCTGGTAAAATTTATTTTCCTTAGCCGAAATAAGTGTTCATATTTTACGGCATAAGGATCCACTATTTCGCTTAAGATATCAGTGACAATTTGTTCATCATTTACATTTCCATTTATTCCATGGATAATAATGTTTTTCTGCCTTTCGATTCTATCGTAGATCTCTGAGAACATGTTCTGAGTACTTGAGGATTGAATATTTTGCTCTAGTTCTAATACTTTGGAACTAAGGGCAATGTTCTCTGCTTCTAACTTATTGATTTTAGTGATGCAGGAATCAATTTTTCCTGATTGTGTGACAATCATTGAACGAATATCTCCAACGGAAACTTGTTATATTAGATCATTGCGACATAATTTGTTGCAATTGAGTATCCATGATATTATATTAAATTGTCCAGGTAGAATTGAAACCAAATCACATACACAAACAGGTTCCGAATTGAAAACGGAAGCAAAAACTACATCTGGTTGCACAAAAAGAACCTAATAACATACTATCGTTATTAATTTAATTGTTTCACTACTTCAAACTACGTTACTTTCTGAATTGTAATTATTATCACAAACTATCCTTATTACACTTAACTAATATATTTCAGTTTAAGCGAGAACTCTGGACGTGTTAAAAAGTCGACTGTTCAACCCAAACTCTTTATTGAATCTTGGGCTTGACTGTATTCACTTCCTTAAATGGGTATATTTCTGTTTTCACATCCAACACGTTTTCACCCACATTGCCCCATGTTTCAAAGTAATTTTTGTATTTTTCATAAAAATATTATCTTTAGAATATCATCAAATATCACCAGCGTATGTGAATGCTTTGTACCTGACTAATACTGATACTCTGCCGCGCAGAAGGTATTGACTTCAGCTTATATTCATAAACCCGATAAAGTGCGGAAGGTGTCCTGAATTACCCGTCTCTGAGGTATTGACTTGATGATACTCCTCCACGTTCACTATACGATTCATTTAATATTTCTGTCGTCAAAATTCCATAATCAGAACACGTTACCTACAACGAAATCCCAACAGTGGAAGAATTCATTCCAGGCTAGCTGTTAAATCCACATTTTTCTGGTAAATAGCAACTGAATAAAGTATTTCCATAAATAAAGTTTTATTTTTCATTGGAATCCTGTCCCTGACTGTATGACCCTACCCTACCATACATAACTACCCTTACGTAGGGTTACAAATGTACGCCAATCCCAATGTTTTGTTTTTCATATTTCGCGATCTCCCCCGGTACCGCCAAGCGGCAAATGTTAGAGGCGAAACCAGTCGTCATAGAAAGCTCAGAGCAAAAGCTTCTATTTTATTGTTATGCAATGTTCAAATTGAAATTATCTGATAAACCAATTAGGCCAGTGCAATTAGTTTTTTTTACGAAAAAATTACACAGCCAGGGACCCTCAAAAAAGTATACTTTGGGGTATAACTAACAC
>CAJUYG010004800.1:0-15642 GCA_910591675.1 Galerucella calmariensis | reverse complement strand
AACATTATTGTGGTTTGATTCCCAAAAAATAAGAGAAAAAAGAATAAGTAATGCCACAAGGAACTTACAGAAGATTTATAAGTTTTACTTTCAAATGGAATTAATTTATTGAAATATAATAGTAATGAAATGTAATTAATTGTACGACCATTTCCTTTAAATTGTATCTCGTTCACCAGAGTTAACTAAACTTCATGCGGGGTCAAATGAAAAACGTTGTATATGAAATACCTCCAACGACATCATATGAAATTAATAACAAGATAAGAGCATTAATGAGTTTAGAATGAAGATTTATTGCAATGTTGTATTGATGTTTTCGGTGCATGGACATTTTGAACAATCATCAATAGATTAATCGATTTTATCAGCATTTTGTCTTGAATACTTATGTTGTTAAAGTTGATCTTATTTTTCACGGATAACACGTTAAAATATAAATTAATTGAATTCGTTTCTGTTAATTGAGAATATCTCCAGACTACTACGGTAGCTACCGAAATTGTTTGGTAGAGAGGAAAAAACATAAGGTGTATTCCTGATGGGAGTTGACCCAGCACTGTAGTGGAACGCCTCTGATACGATAATTACAGTGGAGCAGTGTCAAGCGTGGTTAGTACGTGGATGGATTACCACTGGGAAAGACTGTCCTAGAGTCCGTGCAGTCTGCAGCGGAGCAGCATATCACAGCTCGCCGGCATTATATCAATGAGCACGAGGTATAATGTAGATATGCCGTCTTTCGGAGGAGATGTAAAACAGAGGTCCCGAGCTCATAGATGTTTAGCTAGATAAAGAATCCTACCACTGGTTGGACACTTGTGGGTTCGACTGAATTTCCGGTTTGTGAAAGAGTGCTCCCGGCATCGGTGATTAGCCTGTCGCATGAATAGACCGATGTTAAACGACCGGATAATTACCTTAATTACCTTTAAAAAATACATAATGATTCGTTTGGAAACAATTAGAAAATCATATATTCGAGTTTTGGATCGCGATTTAATGTAAAATTTTAAAAGTAAAAGTTGATGTCAGGTTGTTCTATCCAATGAGCAAGGCCCATGTGAGAGCCTGGATTGTATTTCATAGGGCTGTACCTTTGCTGCAGTACCACCACCACCACCACCACCCTTTTGATGTAAACATCAAGTTCATCAGGTAGGTAACATAAAATATGCAGTTGTTGAAAAAGCGGGTGATACAGCAAGAAAATATTGCGTTGGCCATTGGCCTGTCCAGACAACAAAAAGAACGTGTAGGTTCTTTCAAAAGAGTACAAATAGATTCCAGTTTATAATCTATATATTTGTCATTTAATAGGTCAATGTGACCTTATGGTTACATTATCAAATATTTTTATTTGTAGTAATATATTTGTTATAAATCAGATGTTTTCTATGTTATGTTACCCTTTACACACTAATCAAAGTTTGAAACGTTTCATTCAAGATATACGCCTTTGTCCGATAAATGGTTAATGGACAAACTATTTGAATGAATCTGTTGAAAAGATAAACCAATATATTCGAATAAAATTTTATTCCAAACTATTGCTTAAAAACTAGCTTTTTTTTACTTTTAAACTGATTATGAATCCAGGTTTTTATTTGCGGTGATGTTCTACGTAGCAACTGAGGTGTTGTTTGCTTAAGGCGTTGAATTTCCTGCAAGGATGGTAAAGTCCCATTTTTGAAGTGGTGGCTAAATACATCATGCATGGTTGATTTTTCATCTTCTGTCCATCGTCTACGTTTTACAAAACCATATGGTGACGCTAAAATAGAAGAAAACGTAAAGTATGTTCCAAATGCAAGGGACTAATAAAACATTTTGAGTTTTTACCTCAAAATATTGCAGCTAATAATTTATAATTACGTACTTGATCTTCTTTTGATTGATGTGAGTGATCTATTATTTTTTGAAACAGTTGGATTGCGTACTTCTTCAAGTAATGTATCACTCGTTATTTCTTCATCATCGCTGTCGCAATCGCTTGATTGGTTATGGTTTGCTCCTTGAGCTGCTTCTAGTAACTTGGACATATTTATTATATCTCTGTTTAAGAGAGGTTGCCTGTAAATATTTTTATGGATCTTTTCAGCATGACCCATAAAGTTAGCCAAATCTGAAACTTCTTGCTCTTTTAGATTCAAGGATATGCAGGTAGTGGCAATATGTTTTCGCAGATGTGTACCGCGTAATCTTTCAGGATGTTTGGCACCACATTCTTCGGAAAATTTACGCATTAAGTTACATGCTCTTAATGTCTTGAAATTTTTAGTATCTACTCCGGGTATACCAAACACAAATGGATTATTTCTATGTACTCCAATGCTTGTTTTGTTTTTTATAATGCAGTTAATGCAATTTACCATGTTGTTATCTAACAAAACTGGCACAGTACGGTTAAGTTTTCCTCGTATTGTGAAACGAACGTATCTCTCAGCAATTTTTTTGCTTTCTTTTGATAACGTACCATAAATATCTGGATTTGTATTTTGGTCAATTTTTTGGTTATTTAGAAAGTCTTCTATTAAGATTCGTTCAATTTCGCCAGGGCGCCTTCTGTTGAATAACTGAATAGTTATAAGAGTGACTTCTGCTAACTCTCGCCATTTATCAAATGTCACTTTTTTCTTGGTTTCATGCAATATTATTTGCTGTTTTTGTGTTAAATATGTATTTAATCGCTTGACATCCTCCATTGGGGGGAGTTCAACTTTTTTTCGTCTTTGAATTTGGACCTGTGACTCTATTACTGTTCGGTTGACATTGGTGTTGAGATCTTGAACCAAAACTTTCAGAAAATCTTTCACATTTTCTTTCCTCTCTTTATTTTTGCTTCTTATAGATTCCGTTACAAGGAGATTTCCAGCTTGTTTTAAGAAAGTACCTAGGTTAGCCGCTACAGTAGGAGTTTCGTAAGAGCAAGTATCTTCATTATATTTAGCAACTAAATTGATTGCTTTAATGGTGTCTTCGGAGTAATTAGGATCAAAAACCGATGAAAAATCAATAATATTCTTATTAATATTCTTTATAGCCAATAGAAATCTGCCCAACAATCTTAGTCTTTGTCGGATCATTTCATAGAACCTTGGATTTCTATACTTTTCGCACATTTTGTTGGCATATATAATAATTAGTTCATCATAACGAATATTCCTGACAATATCATCCTCGCGAAGTGGCGGAAATAAGTATTTTCTCACCACCTCTGTAGCTCTCTGATTAATTCTACCCATCACTCTTTTACTCAGAAGATTCACTATCCTTTCAGTAGTACCATTATTGCCTTTACAGTTTTTAAAATGTTTTCTCAACGTACCAGATGAATAGAAGGCTTTACAGTTGGGGCAAGCTTTAAAATCTTTTGCGCTCTTATCCAATTTTAATTTCGGCCGTCTAACAACAATTAACTCACCTTCATTGAATGTTTGATCAGTATTGTAAATGAAATTCCCCCGTTTTCTGATTTTGGCGATTAGCTCTTTCCTCTCAGATGTGCCTTTTGGCAAACCCATAAAAAGTTTAACTTCTTCTTCGTCATAGTGCCTTAGCTCCAAATGACGGGCTATCTTTTGATGTTTTGTATAGCAAAATTTACAAAAGTTCGCTTTTTTGTCCCCTTGTCTACCTCGCGATTCCTCGACAATAAGATTTTCATCATTACACCCTGATGAACCAGGTTCAATAAATGAGAATGAAAATCTATTTTTCTCGGGTGAATTATTTTCTATAGCCGTGGAATAAACATCATTTTCGTAATCGGACTCACTCTCTTCAGTGGGATTATAATTCAGGTCATTTGAACTATCCGCCAATTCTGAAACTAATAATTATTTATTATCAAAGGGTGAATGATACACGTGAAAGTCAAATTTTGTCATTCATCAGAGCTGTTACGATTATTTTGAAGAGTAAGAAGCAATTTCATTTGAATTGAATTGAATTTTCAATTTTTTCAATTTTAGCGACACTATAGTTTCTACTGTTTTTAATATACCAATACATCCCTGTTAAAAATGATAAAATAATTCAAAAATCCAAAAACCATACTTTAATAAGTATTGCAATTGAGAGCAAAAACTAATAAATTCGAGTGAAAAATTGTGGGGTGCTTTTTCTTTTGATAAAACCATTTTAATTTACCCCCGCTTATACTCATAAATTAATTATTTTGTACTCACTTTGGTGCAATGCTTATAAAACGCGGTTTAATAATTATTATTCTTCAAACTATTGTAACTTTTTTTTAATCTCTATAAAAATTATTCTGTTTTGCTCATGAAGTGTAGATGCTTTTGTTTGCCGGTTATCAACTGAATGATTGGACTTTAACAGAATAGATAAACTCTTTACTATACGAGCCTATTAAAATAATGACACTGACACTGCCGCTTTCTCAAGCACGTGCAAACCATTACAAGTGACCGAAAACTCAAATGCAAAATTTGAAATTTATAGAAGGCACACAGATGAGAAAAAAACGTTGTAAAATTGGCCAGATTTTCCGTTTCATATCAGTGACAATGTCATACTATTTTTTAATTAAAACCCCAGGAGTTGAGCTCAAAGGAATGCTTCATTATATTACAAAAATGCTTACCAGTAGATTCATTCCCTTCATCTTCACATTGACTATAAATGTTTTCTTTGAATGCTAATGACTTTGAGTTTTCGATTCGTACATCAGCATCAACCAACGAACCATCAAACAATTTTTCATCGAAAGTAACATTACTCTGAGAGAGATCAGCAGTTGATTCCACTCCAAAGGAAATATCAAAACTTAGATTTTCATTTCCGGGAGATACTTCTCTGTGTATGGTGAAATTTTCAGTTGAAGATATTTCTCCAGCATTGTAGGAAGTAGAAGATGCTGGTTTGAGTATTTTGAATTTTTTTTTAATCATTTCCAGTTCCTCTCGGCTATCTACAATTTAAATTTAGGTTTAGGTAACAATTGGGTTGGATCCAGGCGTTTCGGTGAGAACTCCTAGGAGATTAAACTTTTATCAAATGCGCATGCGTGTCGTATTAAAATATGCAATTTTTGAGATCGCACATGCGCACTTTATAAGAGTTCACTCTTCTAGGAGCTTTCACTTCTTAGTGAATAGACACCCACAAATTAATATCTACAGTCTGCATTACAACATCTGCGGTCAGTCATTTATGTTTTGTAGATTCTTATGGCATCGATTGAGGATTACTTATTGCCGCTACTATTTGAAAAAATAGCTCTTCATACAGGGTGTTTTATTGGGAGAGGGCCTAACTTTAATTGTAGATGGGGATCACTTTGGTGCTTCCAAAAACCTATATTTATTGTTTCTTCTGTACTTTATAACTGAAATACAGGGTGTTCTATACATATATCCTATCTCTTTCGAACCTCATATGTATGTATGTATGTATGTATGTGTGATTTTTGGGGTGACATTCACTGAGACCTAAAAGGTCTATTGTGCCCCCTTACTTCTACTCAGTTTCTGAGGAGAGTCTCAGAAACTAGTAGTTCCTTTAGTCCTATTTCCCGGAGGAATTTTAGGATGTCTGCAGGCTTCAACTTAGGCAAATGTTCCTCTTCTATCCAGTAATCTCCCAGGTGCTGTGCTCTAGGATTCTGGAGTGCTGTGCAGTTGGAAAGTATGTGGATGGAGGTTTTTTCTTCCATTCCACAAAATCTGCATTCTTCTTCCTCCACTATTTTGAGCTTTTTCAGGTGCCCATTCAGGCGAAAATGTCCCGTTAGGATCCCTGTCAAAGCTCTTAGCGCAGTTTTACTTTGACTTATGCATTCTTTTGATCTCAACAGGTTGTAGTCACCCAGAAGAGTCTTTGATTGTATAAGCCCTACTAGATCTTTCCAATGGTCAGATCTATTTTTCTCGGCTTCACTTATTTCTTCCAATATTACATTGGGGCTGATTCCGCAAAAGGGTTCGGGCCCCCAGAAAGGTATTTCAGTCCCCCTCTTTGCTAGTTCATCTGCTATTTCATTTCCTTCTATTCCAGTGTGTCCTGGAATCCATAGTAAGGTGACTATGTTGTTCTCGCCTAGTTCATTGAGTTTGTCTAGGCATTCCCACACCATTTTGGAACTGATTACACAAGAGCTCAGTGCCTTAATGGCTGCTTGACTATCGAACCTCATAACTTCCGAGTTACCCTGTATATCATTTCAAAATTTGGTACACGTGATAACCATTACCTAGAAACTCCATCAAAAGCATCTTCTAAAAAATAATGCAGGTCCGGTTCGACAAAAAATTTCAAAACTCGTCTTTCCTTAAAACAACACCCTGTATATAGATTTTTCTTAAATTATTGCTCTCCATAATAAAATTGGAAAGAGTATAAAAAATCGAATCTACTATTCCCTTTTCATTATTCCGCAGACAATTTTACTACCAAAAATTTACCATCAAAGTAATAATTTATGCACGTTTTGGGGGCTAAAAATGGTATCGGAGAGGTTTTTTTTATTTTCCAGCTTGAAATGAAATCTTTTCATTGCATCCAGAGAAGCATCCTAGAAATTCAATCCAGTTTGTATGTTTACGAGTACAGACCACTAAAAAATGTGATTACAGGGCCGTACTTAGATATACTCATTCAATATGTTTCGAATACTTCGAACAGCCTGTATAAGGATATGTATCTGGAAACTATATGCACTTCTACATTTAGAATAACAAAAGTAAGATACGAGAAACAAATTTATACTTGAAAAACGGATACATTTTTATTTATTTTATTAATTGACCTGAAAAGAAAACAAGAAATTCTAACAACATTGTCCAAACGAAGCAAGTCTAACCTACAAAAATTCCAGTATGAATTTATTTCTCGTATTTTACTCTTGTTATTCTAAATGAAGAAGTGCATAGTTCCAGATACATATCCTTATACAGGGTGTTCGAAGTATTCGAAACATATTGAATGAGTATTTCTAAGTACGGCTGTAATCACATTTTTTAGTGGTCTGTACTCGTGAACATACAAATCCAATTGAATTTCTAAGATGCCTCTCTAGATGCATTGAATAGATTTCATTTCAAGCTGAAAAAAACCTCCTCAATACCATTTTTAACCCCCAAAACGTGCATAAATTATTACTTTGACGGTCAATTTTTGGTAGTTAAATTGTCTGCGAAAAAATAAAAAGGAAATAGTAGATTCGATTTTTTTTTACTTTTTCCAATTATAAAGAGCAATTAAAAAAATCTATATACAGGGTGTTGTTCTTAGGAAAGACGAGTTTTAAAATGTTTTGTTAAGCTGGACCTGCATTATCTTCTTGGAGATGATTTTGATGGAGTTTCTAGGTAATGGTTGCTTCGTGTACCAAATTTCAAAACAACATACAGGGTAACTCGGTAATTATGAGGTTCGAAAGAAATAGGATAAATTTATAAAACATCCTGTATCTCGGTTATGAAGTGCAGAAGACACAGTGAATATAGGTTTTTGGAAGCACCAAATTTATCCCCATCTACAGTTAAAGTTGGGCCTTTTCCCAATGAAACACCCTGTATCAATTTTTTACATCCACAAATTAACTTTCAAAGAATCATTGTGCAATACGTACCTTTTGTAGCAATAATATCTGCTTCGTATTTTGTGCCACCGTGCTTAACAATACATGCAGTGCCATTGCAACTTGACATGCTGATTTTTTCCATGTTATACACACCATGTTCACCATTAGAAAATTGAACTAATGCAAATTGGCTTTTTGTTTTCTTCTTAACCTGCAAGGAGACATAATTGTAGTTCAGCATTGGATAAATTACTTTCCATTATTCTTTGTATAACTCACCGTTTGTTTATTCATTTTCAATTATTAGCATGTGTCTCTGAAAAACGATAACAATGTGCTCCAACCACCACATATAACTTAAAACTGCTTTAAAAACCGTTACTCGGATTGAATTTTAAAACAATAGGTGTAGGTGCAGGAGGAAGTGTCTTGGAACTATCGATAATACATTTGTATATTTCCAAAACATTCACAGGAAGGGAAAGACACAGAAGAAACTCTAATATTAATTTTGAAATTTCTGTCACGAATGGGATCGCATTTGAAACATTCCAGGCATGTTTTCTAATGTTGAATTTCTATTTGTATAAAAAGACCTAATATTTACATCATAAGATTCCTTAAGCAGTGTTGTCAAACTGTTGCAATTGTCCCTGTCGCGGGGCGGGATACCTGGGGCTACTTCCTCGTACTGTATAAATAACCTTCAATATATGTCTTACTTATCCGGCATGTATTGTGACCTGTTGATTATCCACATATTATTACCAAAGTATAATGAACGTAATTTTACTCGAGGCAGCGCACGTAAAGAGTAGATATTATCAAGTCGTGGACACAAATATTGAAGTACATTTATTTTGATCAGGTTACACCCCTCTTATACTACCAAATAAATGTAATGTTGCATTGTATAGGGTGTCAAAAATAAGAAAGCAATCATTATACGAAAGTTTTATAAAGTGTGTGTTTCCACAAATGCGTTTTATCTAAATATTAGTGTATCAAGTACCAAGTATCAAAAACGTTATTTTAGTCCCGAATTTCTGCTTTATGAAACGAGTGACTAAAAATAATTTTGACACTAGATGCGTGCTATACTTTTTCTACGCCTGCAGGAAAAAAACATAATCATATTCACTAGATGACAGACAACTGACGTGTTATTGAAAAATCGAATGACATGGAATATTGAAAATAAATTACACTTAATATGACGTTTGAGATACAAAAGATGAACGAGATATGACCTTTCGCACTTCAAAGACTAGTGTTTGGAGTGACGTATTGCGAATGTCTAACCCGTGTTTCAAATGCAGTTCTAGTGACGGAAGTAGAAAAAATGGTCTTAAGCCAAATTTCGTTTAAAGAGGTAATTATTATCCAAAAATTCATATTTGATATTAATTTTGCTTCATTTTGGAGCTGACTGGTAATTGACTAATCTGCTAACGGAAATCTTTCAAGCAATTTTTGGACTTCTATTTGGATGAGTAAGAAAAATAGCTGTATTCCGTTTCCCCAAATTATGAAAATTTGTAAAAATAAATGTTTTTACATTTTAATTTGTGATAAAGAGGAAACGTTGCTTTTTGGTAATACGAAGTAAATACCCATGCTCCCATTTTCAACTAAATAACCGTTTACACAATATACGGGGACTCGAAACAATTAAAGATATCCAAAAAAGCTAAGAATTTTAGTTTGGTGTTTATAGTTTGGTATATGAAGGAAAAGTTTCCTTCCTGTTATCCAAGGAAAATGCTTGTTTTCAAAATTTCATCAGGCACGTTAAGCAACATTAAAAAAAGGTTTCGATCAGTACTTGAGTGATTACAATTTATAGAAGGCAGCACAAATCACTGAAAGACATTAGCTCTGCCTTAGTCGTAGGTAGGTAAAAATAGCAGACCGGAATTATTCTGATTATTAAAATCTTATAGAGAGTGAAAAAGTTATTTCATAGAAAAATGGGATGTAGGTTGGGGTGGCGCAAAAAAATCAACAATTTTTTTCAGTCTCGTGTGGAAAAATGTTAGTTTTGATGTTTTGAGAGCCCACTCCAAAGGACAGCTGAAAAAAATTCAAGAGGTCGCTCCAAGTTTTTCTAATGTCCAAAATCGTAGGAAATCTAATTTTTTTTTCATTGTTTTTCTCCCTATAGCATACTTCCATTGACCAAAAAATGAGTTTCTGGAAGTTTAGTTTTAAATTTAAATTCTGAAAGATTGCTCATAATTTTTTTTATTTACTAGCACATAACTTCAGATTTTTTCGAGTGACCTTTTAATATCCATATTGAAATTTCATATTTTTTTTTCTTTTATTCAGTAAAATAATCGATAAAAATACACCACTCGAAGAACTAAAAATCAAACAAAATAATGAAAACATAATTTAACCTCAATTATTTCATTTGATAATCTACAAAATTTCAACAATTTTTAAATAATCTTTTTGGTAAATTCCAAAAACAAAGTTTTGAATTTACCCACATTAATGTCATTTATTATTCGATTTTCTCACTGGCTGCTATGGACGGCGCGCGTTTTTCAAACTTTAACGCGCTAGAGCGATAAAGTGACGGTGTTCAGTGAACTTTTCTTTGCCAGTGACAAGCAAAAAAGCCTTCTTCATAAAGTAAAAAAAATTATGAGTGACTTTTCAAAATTTAAATTTTGAACTGAAACTTTCAGGAACATTTTTTGGTTTATAAAATTATACTGTAGGGAAAAAAAGATGAGAAATTCGATTATTGACAACTTTTGCCATTTAAAAAAATGTTTATTAAACTTTTTTCAGCTGCTCTTTGGAATGGGCTCCTGGAACATAAAAAATTGACATTTTTTCACACGAGACTGAGAACAAAAAATTGTTGTTTTTTTGCGCTACCCTAATGTTGGTTTTTTCCTTGTTGTACCAAAACGAAACTTTTTGTCGCTATTACAAATAAAAATTCTGAATCATTATTTTTTTTAATTATCAGAACATTAATCGCCCTGTAGAGGGTGAATATAATTGAATATAACTATTTTTTTTGTTTTACCAAAAGAAAACTTTTTCTCGCTATTCTTGAATTTTTTCAAAATTCTAAAAATTTTTATTACCCTGTAGTGGATGGAAAACGTCAATTAATGAAAAAATGGAACGTCAGACCAAAAAGTTTTAAAAAATGTGTGAAGACATGGACATTCCAAATAAGAAATCTTGGCATATACTAACCGAATTTCGTCAAAAAGGGGTAATTGTTTCCCAATTATTGATATTTGGCTTTGTTTCCGCTCAAACTTCTAGGTGACTATTCTTCTAGAGATAATCCATCATTTTTTATCATTTCAATATTGAGTATTTCTCTCCTTTATTCAGCGGGTGTTCCAATACGTGTTTGGACACAACAATCAATATTCAAAGAAGAATTCAGAAACAATATTCAATTGTTTTTCATAAAACCTATTAATATTAATACTCTAACAAGTTATAAAATCCTCATTCAAATGAGCTTAACTACTTTCTTATAGATTGAGCTTGGTAAAAATGGCAACGTCTCAAATGTTAAAGTTGAAGTGATTTATTATTTCGGTTACTGTACATATTTAAAAAAACCAAACTCGTCAAATTTAAATTATAAATTCACATTCTTCAGCAGGTTCAATCACCGATTCCCCAACTTTTGTTTATTTGATCTTATTCAACAGATGTCCTGGAAGTACACTTTATATAGCTGAATCCACAGCCACTGGATATTGTTCAAAATTTTGAGTTACATTGTAATGCCAACCTCATATATGGTTGAAACATCTTATTGTATATGTTTGAATAATGCTGCTTTCCAAGACCAAAATCGCGGACTAACGGTCAATTCCAAGACATTTGGTCAATTCCAGGACTGTAATGGAAGGGCTTTATGATTAACGATGTTTTCCAAGACACAACGGCTGATCGTGTACTTCCAGGACATTTTTAAATTGGTTTATAAATTGAAAGTTAGGAATTACTTCAATGATTGGATCTGAGTAGACATTTAAGTTTTGTCATAGTATATATAAGGTGAAAGGTGTTTCGAAGCATTCATTTTTGAACCATCGGTCGCTATTGTTGGAAGAGCTGATGGTGAAATTGGATTTAGACATAGCTGAATTGTAGGCTAATTAATTCGAAAAAAAATTTGACATCACCAAGAACCAATCAAATTTCCTAATTTTTTATCATATGAACAACTTTACCCAATCATGTCAACATTACACTGATAACAGACCATGGGCTATTTTCACGTTGTTATGGACACATACCTATTGATTTATTTCGATTTTGAAGTTTCAAATATTTAATATTTCGAAATGTCACATCTAACTTGTTGTTGTTCCTTTGTTAATTGCACCTTTAGATAAATTGTTTCAGCTCTGTATTTTTTCTATAATTAGCAAAAATTTTTCTATCCGAATAACCCTCGGATATTGATAAATGCTCAAAAATTTTATGACAACTTTCTCAAGCTTGTTGCTGGAGGGCAACAAGCTTTCGAAATCTGTCATAAAATTTTTTCGAAAAATTATCAATGTCCTTGGGTTATTACTACTGATAATAGTGGCAGCCACTTGGAGTAAATTAAATTTGTTCCCATATACACATTATTGAGGGTGTGTCAAATACGATAATATAACTTTGGAAGTGTGGACCTTAGACGGGGGTGTGGAGCAAAGATTATACACCCTACCAGGATTGCTTATTCGCTTTCGTCGGTGAGTGGGAACTTGCTTACGTCACCAGTGGACCTCCGCCGATTTAAAATATATTGCAATATGGTTGAGACAGCCCATTGTACGAAATGGCATAACATTGCAAGACAGTTAAACTTTTCTTGCCAGTACTAACATCCGAGTAATTTACAGAAAACATTCAATATCTGGCTAACGGTAAGGCTTAGGTATAGGAAAGTATACATGAATTTGCCTCATTTTTCACCCCTGAATGCATTAAAATAGAAAAAACCGGGTGGTTCTATTTAAAAAAATTAAGAAATTTTGATATTTATGAAGTTAAACTTCGACCACTTTTTATACACACTCTGTATGAAATTTAAAATTCTCCAACATAGATTCAAATACGTTTGACCCTGCTAAAATCAACCGAACAGAAACCATTTTCATTTCTGTAAGGGTATCCTCGTCAAAATATAATTTATAGGGGTCAGCAACGGTCAAATTTCCTACAAAAAAATTAATAACTCAAAAAGTATGCATTTTTTGAAAAAAAAAAATTAGATAAAAGTCTACTCAAATTTTACGTAGATTTCAAAAATGTATTAATATACAAGGTGTTTCATTCAAAATAACAAAGTTACACTCGACCGGGAAATGGCCATTTTTGAAAATATTTTAGTTGATAAGATCGTATCCGAAAACCCAAACATGAAAATTTTCATGATTTCAAGTATTTTGCCATATACAGATAGTTTTAACTCGTCGTGGGACACCCTGTATATAGCTGAATCCAAAACCAGTAAGAATTTTCCAGAATTTTGGGTAGCATTAAAATGCTAACCTTATGTAATGGTTGAAACAGCCCATTCTATGAAAGAGTTTAGCATTGCAGGACCGCTCAATTTTTCTCGCTAGTACTAACATCCGAGTGATTTTCATTTTAAAAGCTTCACTTAGAATCATCATTAGGGAAGTTTAATGAAGTTTGTGTATTTCCACAAACTCGGCGTTTCACATTAATCTTAGCATTTACCAAATTTCGTCAAAAGGGTATAATTATTATCCAATTATTGATTTTTGGCATTGTTCCCTGACTATTCTTCTGGAGATAATCCATTATTTCCCGATCATTAAAAATCCACCTTTTCCAACATGAAGATTCAATTTCTATCTCCAGCTTCTTCGAATAACACGTCCAACCCCCCAATTTCTGCTAATTGTCAAATAGGATTTAATCCGACAGATGTCCTGGAAGTACACTATATATAGCTGAATCCAAAACCAGTGAGTATTTTTCAAAATTTTGAGTAGCATTAGAATGCCAACCTTATATATGGTTGAAACAGCCCATTGTATATAGGGGTTGATAAATGTCCTTGTACTGACCGTTAGCCATACATATATATATATATATATGTATATACAGTTGGCAGAAGCAAACGTGAGCCCTGGTGGGCGTGTTCATGTCGCTGTGGTTGTATTTTTGTAGTAACAATTCGATATTTTGAATCGATAGACAAATATCGATACCATAAATGTCAACTGTTAAGAGATATGTAAACAAAGTCAAACTTGCTAAAAATGTAACTCTAAATATTAATAAAAAAATTTATATTGGACCATAACTAAAACTACCGTTTGCCCTAAATGTCTATATTTTAAAATTAAATGACTGTATTAATGTCATGAAAAAGAAGGGTCAAGTTTCTATGGAAAGCAACAAAATATGAACTGGTTTTAGTCCAGTGTTGCCGATGCAAAATTGAAAATTACCCGAACTTACTATTTAAATTATCATAATTTGTCAAAATTACCAAAAGGACATATTCTTCATCTAAATAGAGTCTTCGACCCCAGTCAATATGGAAAATCCCCCAAAACAATAGCCCTTTTATATATCCCTTCTGTATTTGCATGTTGTTGTTGCAGTTGTTTGCATGTAGATTCCTCTCGTAAAATTGGACAAAATGATGTGAGGATTAAGGGGTCTAGCACATTTACTTTTCGAAATACAGGTTGTTGAAATTTTGAAAACTTGAATGTTTCAATTCGATAACTTTAAAATGGATGGATAAATTGATTTGAAATTTGGCAGGTTGTTTTTAAATGTAAAAGGGCATATTTTGATAGAAATAGTAGTTTGTGCAACTAGTGTGGATATGATGGCCATATCGCACGAGGACGAAGTTTGAGCACTCTGCCTACGGCGTCGTGCACAATCGTCCAAGTGTGATATGGACAATCCACACGAGTCGAACAGCATATTTTTTCCACGACCCACTTAAGAAAAAATCTAGAAAATAAAAATTTCTATAAACTGTAATATAACTTCAAATTGAAAATTTAACAATTCAATTTTATGTTTCCACAAATTTTTGTGTGGTAAACGTACAGTTCTTGAATGTCCAATTTGTATAATGCTACGGCTTCCCTTTTTAAATATACGATGCTGTTATAAGTAGATGTTGCCA
Organism: Galerucella calmariensis; assembly: GCA_910591675.1. Classification (NCBI taxonomy): domain Eukaryota; kingdom Metazoa; phylum Arthropoda; class Insecta; order Coleoptera; family Chrysomelidae; genus Galerucella; species Galerucella calmariensis. Next base: position 922 of record CAJUYG010004800.1, on the reverse strand, counting down.
GTCGGACTCCCTCATGAAGGGTACCGTGCCATTATCTATAATAATGAATATTCTTCTAAATATTTCAAACGTCCACCTGTTGTCGTTATTAAGGTTGATGTAGGGGTCTCGGGTCTACCATACTTCCAGAGATGATAAAAAAAAATTTTTCACGGAAATGTATTGGTAGATGATAATTTTTAAATTTACCAAAATCAGCCATCCCCACCCCTTCCCTAGGGGGGATGGGGGGGGTCGACACCGTGAAAAATTCGTAAAAATGAATTTTTAAATATGGAATCAAATTCTACGTATTTTTTCACGTATAACCCTGAAATTTCATTTCAATAACTTTTTTTTTTCAAAAAGTTATGCGGAAAAAATGTTTTAAAAAAATTGATAATTCCATAAATATAAAAATCTTTATTCCGTCTTTACGAATAAAAATAAAAATTTGATATTTGGCATATGTATATTTAACAGAATCACTAAACAAAATAACATAACTATCCATCCCCATCCCCCCCATAGGGGGGGATGGGGGGGTGTCACCTTCAAAAATTCGTAAAAATGAATTTTTAAATATGGAATCAAACTCTACGTATTTTTTCACGTACAACCCTGAAATTTCATTTTAACAACTTTTTTTTTAACAAAGTTATGCGGGAAAAATGTTTAAGAAAAATCGATTATTTCATAAATATAAAAATCTTTATTCCGTCTTTACGAATGAAAATAAAAATTTGGTATTCGGCATATGTATATTTGATGGAATAAAATTTGCGATAAAATAAATTATATGCAAATATCATACCATAGGGGTAGAGGGTGGGGGTGAGTTTGGGAAATATTAGGGTTGGCGTAATTTTGAGTGTGGCATAAAATTCTACACCCTTTGTTAAGTATGTATGCCAATTTTCATATTTTTTTCTCCATTATTGCC
>CAJUYG010004799.1:0-15644 GCA_910591675.1 Galerucella calmariensis | reverse complement strand
TTCCTTTAAAGTGATCTATTTATTGTTTGTAATTTTGAAGTAGTCGTTATGCGTTAAGATATTCAGATTATAATTAAAACCATTTTTGTACTATCCAACTAAAGTTTAATAAAGAAAAAGTTGAAAAAAATATCTGATTTTTTTGAAATTTGGAAAATAATCCTGAGACTCCCTCTTTTTCAGTTGAAAATATCAATAATCTTCAAAACCAGCTTACGTACGAATATTATGATCACAATATGCAATGGAATGGAGCCTTTACACTACTTTAAAGAGTTTCAAATGATTTTAAAGTAGCCAGATATGCGGGTGAATAAAAAATACGAAAATATGAAATTTATTGAACATTAAAATTTCTCTCTCAAAATCGGCACATGAGCATAAAATGTGATTAGAATCATAATTTCTAAGTAACATTCTTCGAAATTTTAACAAATTGACCCGTTTTTAGGACATTTTTTCCAAAATTACGAACTTGACAATTGACAGATGTTACCTGTCAACTTTGACTTGGCGCATTTTAAGTTATTTCAGAAGCAGAAATGATTGCTATCCAAAGTTGTTATTTAACTACAATAATAAAAAAAATTCCCATATGGTTCCAACTTTATGGCGGACATTGTATAACTTCAAATTGAAAATTCAACAATTCAATTTTATGTTTCCACTAATTTTTTTGTGGTAAACGTACAGCTCTTGAATGTCCAATTTGTATAGTGCTACGGTTTCCCTTTTCATGTTTTCATGTTGCCAGTCGGACTCCCTCATGAAGGGTACCGTACCATTATCTATAATAATGAATATTCTGCTAAATATTTCAAACGTCTACCTGTTGTCGTTATTAATATAAAGCGGAATAATTATTTAAAAATAAAATTTACAATAAAAAAATATTTCTTCACGGGAAATCGAACCCGGGTCTACCGCGTGAGAGTCTGGTTTGCTTACTACTCGACCACCGAGGAATATGCAAATTGTTTATCTATAACGTCAGATGTATTACATAATTTTCGCTTAAGAGGAACTAAAGTTCCTACCGTGTGTCCCTTTTCTTATTAATCTTTTTCCTGGAAATATGCGTCTTTAGCTGTATTTATCGATTGTAACGTCATCGCTGGACCGGTTTCTGAGACCATTTTATGAAAATAACCATCTTCTATTTGCAAAAGTTTATGTGGCTGATCATTAGAAGTTGAAGAACAAAGACCGCTTACTAGGAGCAACAACTACTGGCTATATGCAACGAAGGACATTGAATTACATGCAACGGCTGCTCGGGTAAAGAGCTACTCAGTCGTGGATTTTGGGCTAATAGAGACTCAAGGAATAGGGCTTACCGGCTCTCGGGTAATCCTACTTATATTCACGTTACGTTTAGCAAAGCAAAGATACGTGGGCGCCACCTTGAATCCTATTAGTTATAAGTTACCTCACATCAACTAATCCCAGTCAATAAAACAAGAAGTTTGGAAGGTAATAAATATGAACAACGTTATTAAATTTACAATATTTATTACAAAAAAAAACTTTTGTGAAAAAAAGTTAAGCAAAAAAATAAGTGTATGTGTATAAAAAAATAGTAAATAGCGCTGTTACATTCAAATTGAGATTAGTTCTTGTTGAAAACAATCTAATTTTCTTTCTACGACGGTACTTTCCTGTTTGTTGTTACATTTGGTGTGTGTCGTGCCCAAGGATCAGAAACAAGTTATTTTCATCGGAATAAAGTTTTTATCCTCGGAATAAAGAGCTAGAAAGAACACTTGAATCAGATATATGATATATGAATGTAGTAAAATGCAGGATATCTGAAGATGGAAATGAAAGTAGTAGTAGTTGTAATATGAATTACAAATTGAAAAATTATATTTAAAAACGTGGTTCCTAAAAAAAAACAACATCCTGTATTTTACTGTTAATGCCGGTAAATATATGTATATATCAAGTTTCTTCAACGCAAAACTCTCTAAAGCTAAACAAAATAAAGAAAGAGATCAAAAAAAATAAAAAACGGTATCGATATATCTGGTACTGGAACGCTAAAGTATATAATACGGAAAACTACTAGGTACTAAGAAAGCAAAATAAAGAAAATGGAAAATATGCATTCAAGCGAAACTACTTACTATTCACATGAATGCACTTAGGAAAAATTTGAGGTGAGAAACCTCACCAAATAAAATTTCAGCTACTTGGTACTTATTCAAACATTTTTGTCACAGAAAGGACAAATTCTCTGCTTGCTTCTCTTTAAATATAAAACACGAAATCATGTGAATGATAATGCACCTACGTCGCATATCTGTATCAAGCTCATCCATTTGGACCAGGAAAGTGATTTAAATTCCGTTAGTGGATTCTTAATTCATTTTCTAGAATTCAAAAACAGAAAAATTTTCCGGCTATACGCCGCCCATACGATAGTTTAGTAATAGTTAAATATAAGAAAGAGGACAAAATTAACGTTACATACACTTCAAAGTTAAACGGCGTTTGTATATCTGCAAAATAGAACCAAACAAACATTTTAGTTCGCAATTCGACAATATCACATATAGACCGGACTATTTTTTCGCCTGCTCGCTAGTCAATTTGCAGACTTGATAGTCTAGTAAATGAAGGAGGAAAAAAGGCAAAGTTAACATTAATGACGCCCTGTTTTCATCTTCCGGTTGGAAGTTGCATTTGGTACATCATTAAACACGAGACAAAGTTCTGCATGAAAACGCGTGCGAGGGCGGAGAAAATGGCCCCAAAAGACCAGGAAAATAGGTTTTCAGCCAATATCTCCTAAAATATGACAGTTAGAGATTTTCGGTTCAGTTAAAAATTGAAGTTCAGGTCATTTTCTACAAAAATGGCCCTCATGATTTTTTTCGCAACATCAATATTTTCTGCAAAAAAATCGGGTTGAAATACCGGAAATTTTGACACTTGTGAAATATGCAAGTATTGTACAAAATTTGAGCTGGGGGGTGTTGGAAATCCATTATTTTCAATGTTTTGGATTGTGGAAACCAATTGTAGATGTCGCCACCACATTTTACAGATTGGGAAAATCCTCGGTGCCATAAATGAGAAACCCTGTAACAGACACTTTTGATGGATATTTATGTTTCCGAGGGTCTTGTTTTTCTCTCAGATGAGGCCTCAAGATATACTTATTAGGAAAACGGGCTATAAGATTAATTCTAGCGAGATGGACCTCACCAGTGGACCTGAATCTAGCAACAATCAGCTTTGCACATGTGGCAAAAAATTGAAGTTCATTAGGCTTTTGGTAAGGAAAACTGAAAATGCCTCAAGAGTGAAGAATATTTACCCATAATACTCAGCAACAATTTCTTGAAGATTCTCCGCAAATTTTTGCAAATTTTTTTGCAACCAGAATGATTGAGGTTTTTAGAATAACGAGTTATAAACGTTCTTCATGTTTCATTTATTATAGAAAAATATATCTTTTATTTATTTATTTATTCATTTATCAACGGGAGAACCCAATATAATGATACAAGAATAATACATTATAGATTAAAATATTACATAGAAATTTTTTAACAAAGGTACAAGAGATTCGCGGGTTAATTGTCCGTGAATTGATGAAAAAAGTATATAAAAATACATTGCAATTATGACATAAATCTGTTCGTCACCAGTCATCATCTGATTATTGGTCAAGAACTTCTTCTGTGTCTAGAGCTCCCTCTAGCTCTACCCCGTCAACAACTTCTTCTGAGTCTACAGTTTCCTCTAATTCTACCTCTTGGGATAACATATTATCGCTGTCTTTATAATTCGAACACTGGTGTGACTCACACGAACCACAAATAGATGAGCAGACGACACGAGCGCTACGTAGAGCACACGCGCGGCGAACGACGGAGTATACATTTAGATATACTGGTTTTTCCCCGGGGTATCAAAGGTATGACTTATATACATCGATAGAAAGGTGGGAATTCCCCCATTACCATAGTTAGGGTGTTAAAACGTTAGAAATAAAGAGCAGGGAGAAAAAAACCACGAAAAAAAAGTGCCTTGAGCCCGCGTTTTCTAATTTTATTGAAAAATGGACGACTTCGTCAAAAAAAGTAATTGCTTAATCGAGGTAAACATTCTTAGCTTTCAAATAATGTATCATAGAGACCAATCGGATCATGTATAAATTTTTAATTGATGGTTGCTCACAAAATTTCCCCGCGATCCAAAAACAGCAAAAATTTGGGATTCAATAAACAACGATTAAATGAAAATTAAAAAAAATTAGGGAATACAAATTTCAGGGATGACAAAGGACCTTATGAGGACCCATAATCAAGAAAATTTTGAGTAAATTAGTCTAATATAAAAAAAATAGGAACAAATTCCTGGCGAGGTCAAAATTGCCCGGGAGCAGAAAGTTTGACCCGTGTTCCGATATGGCCAAAAGAGTCAAGCGTGACTCAATTCACAGGGTATAATAGCAGCAGAATTCCTCTTTCACATGAATTTTGAATCATGAGAAAATAAGCATTGTTCACAAAGTTATTGAATAATTTGTCCTCCCGCTGATGTGTAAATACACGGACCGTGCTCTCCGGCATACAGCACAGAAGCTTATTATTCGAGGTGCGCTTGGTGCCGTTTTTCTCGAAACCGGTCAAATTTTCGAGAAAAATCATGGGTACCATTTTTGTAGAAAATTAACTGAACTTCAATTTTTACCTGAACCAAAAATCTCCAACTGCCATATTTTAGGAGATATTGTCTGAAAACCTATTTTTCTGGTCTTTTGGGGCCATTTTCTCCGCCCTCGCACGCGTTTTCATGCAGAACTTTGTCTCATGTTTAATGAGGTACCAAATGCATCTTCCAGCCAGAAGATGAAAATGGGGCGTAACTAATGTTAACTTTTTTCCTTTATTTACTGGAATATGACTATAATAGAACCGAATAATTACTATTCGGTGGTTTTTCGTCTTTGATATATAAATAACTATTTTAGGTCCATAGATTTTTATCTGAAGATTTGCAAATTATCTTACCCGAAGAAAGCATTCGAAAACCAATTAGCATTTCTCATATCCTATATTCATTATAATAACTGTGTATACGTCTAACAAAGCTTTTGTGAGTTTTCGTCAACAAACTATTAAAGTTATTAAACTAATTGCTCAAAATAATGAGATAAACATAACCGCCGATAAGACTTAGTTTTTAAATAATTTTGAACTATTTTCGCCCCAAATTATAACAACTTTGTATTAAGTAAGAAGTATCAATTTTCACAGATTTAATAGTGTGAGAATGTTAAGGTTGGGTGGAAAAATAAATAATTAACAGTATAAATTTTTTTCATTGACCGTTACAACAAACTTATTGTTTATTATTCATCTTTTTTCTGGAAAAATGCATCTTTAGCTGTATTTATCAATTGCAACGTCATCGCTGAGCCGGTTTCTAATACCATTTTATGAAAATAACCATCTTCTATTTGCAAAAGTTTATGAGGATGATCGAATTCGACCATGGTTCCAAAACTCATAACTAGTACTTTGTCTGAATCCATTATAGTATTCAACCTATGGGCGATTGTGAGTACTGTACAGTCCGCAAATGTTTCACGAATTGTAGCTTGTATCAAGGAGTCCGTCCTGTAGAAATTAAACAAACTCAATTTTGTGTTAAATAATTCGTGCGACAAAATACCTATGATCCACATTGGCTGTTGCTTCGTCCAATACTAAGATTTTATTGTCTGTTAAAATTGCTCTTGCCACACATACTAATTGTCTTTGTCCCAAGCTGAAATTTGCTCCACCTTCTGCCACTTGGAAGTCCAAAGACTCTACACTATCTCTTAATTTCACCTGAAAATAAATATAAAAACCTGGAAATGTTATATTTTGTGAGAAATAGTATATTATGCAACGATCATGTAATGAGTATCAATAACCATTACATGAGAGTTGCAAACACTATTTTTTCTACGGAGAAATTTGATTTGAAAAAAATCAATAAAAAAAATGTACAGCGGACAGATCGAGACGTGAACGGTGGGAGAACTTCGAGATGCGCAAAGCCACAGTCAGTGTTAAACAGAGAAAGTATTCGGAAAACAGAAAGGCAAACATACGATGATGCGGACTTAGATGATGCGGACTAAGTGGTAAATGCAGAGATTTACTTATTGGAACTAATTTGTGATTTATTTTGTATTATAAAATTTTTATCCATTGGTCTAAAATTTGCAATACTATTAAATTATTTGTACTAAATACTATCTCATATGTGATGAATGTTGGCTTATGACGTTTAATAATTCGCTCCACCTTCTGCCACTTGGGAGTCCAAAGATTCTACACTATTCCTTAATTTCACCTGAAAATAAAAATTAAAACCCGGAAATACTGTATTCTGTGGAAAAACATATTTTAAGTACAAACTACTATTTTTCCAACAGGAAAAAACCACTAGAATATAAGTAAGTTTACACTGACTTGTTCTAAGGCGTTCCAGATCTTGTCGTCATCAAATTGGTTGGAAGGATCCAAATTGTATCGTAAAGTTGCTGAAAATAAAACTGGCTCTTGAGGTATTATCGAGATTCTTTTTCTTAAATCAGTAAGCCCCAAATCTTTGGTATCTATTCCGTCGATAAATATGGATCCTTCAAAAGGAGCCAGATGGAATAGAGCAGAAATTAAAGAAGACTTTCCGGCACCTGTACGTCCTACTATACCAATCTGAAAAACATAATAAATCAAACAAAGAGCGACAGAATGATAAGCTAATCAGCTTAAGTACCTTTTGTCCAGCGTAAATAGAAAAATTTAAATTTTTCAGTATTGGAGGATCATCCTCAATATATTTCATAGTCAGATTCCTGAATTCAATACGTCCATCTTGCGGCCAACGTTCTCTTGGTTTTTTTTCTTAAGCACAAAAACTATTAGCCTAATTTAAGGACTAATTATGTCTTATACATATACCTTTCAGAGTCTCAAAAGTTCCTTCATTTTCTATTTCAGTATATTGAAGAATCCTTTCTACAGCAGTTATATTATTCATAACTTCTCCTGCTGCTTGAAGACCAAATTGAATCCTACCAGTCATGTTCAAACACTGAGCGATCGCCAATCCCACTAGACCAGCACTATTGTAAGAATGAACTAGAAAAGTATGAAAATTATTTTAGTATTTGGAATTTTTTCACTTTGTTATACTCACGATCGCTCACAAAAACCGAGCTGAATGTTACACAAGCTAAGAAAGCTACAACCACAAGGTCTATCCAGAAAGCAAATGAGCAAATACATGCTGATATTAGGTAAGAGATAGAGGTGTGGACATTCTGCAAAATGAACAAACATTCTATATGCATACGAACATAAGTTCATTTTTTTTATTATATATTATAGAAATATCCTTACTTGATGCTGATCGAATTCTTTTATTAATAACTCCTCCGCTTTCGATGCTCTTATGGTTTTTATTCCGTTAATTGTCAAATTGACATGGGAGAACACTGGTGATTTTGCTATTCCCTCTATATGTTTTAAAGCTTTAGTAGTAGAGCCATACCATACTTTGACTCGCAGAAATACAAATATCAAAAGAACGCTGACTATACCCATGTATGGATTCGAAATGGTAATAGTTATCATCAATCCAGATACTATCAGAACGATCTGAAACATTTATATTAATAAACAAAGTTATTCGGAATATTTTCTGGACTCACCTGAGCTGCTTCTAGAAAATTCATCGGGAAAACCTCGTCTATTATTCCCATATCTTTGGAAAATACATTTAGTATTCTTCCGCTTGGATTTATGTCGAAAAATCTCATTGGTGCTTTCAATAAAGACTCGAGAACTTTCGAATGTATGGAAGTTGAACTTCTCATGCAAGATTTAAAAAATAACAACGATCGGATGTAGGATAAAAGCATAAATGCTACCATTAAACTAATGTAAAAATATAAGGCAAAGTCAGTTTTCAATATACGATAACTTTCGCCGTTTTTTTGGATATACTCAAAAACATCGTACCACTTACTAACTTGATATATTGTTTTGTCGTTTTTTGTACTATTATATTCGTATTTTTCGAAAGACTGCAGAGTTTCCTCTTGAGAAGTCCTATAAATGATGTATGTGAATCACAGGTTAAACAAAAAATACCAAAATCTCACCAATAGGTGATCCACAAATCAATAGTTATATTTAATAGTTGAGTAATCAATATTAAAATACCAACTGGAAGTATTAAAGACATTTTACCCATCTTGAAAAAATAGTCTTTATATGGGGTACCATTTGAGTTTCCACAACGTTCTTGATCGATTTTATTATTTTGATTTGATTTAGAATCATTTATTTCATCCTGAAACAATTTTTCAATCAATCATAAGAATTACCGTTCAAATTGTTAAGTAAAGCTTACAAATGATAAAGTATCTTTCTCAGTATTAACAATTTCTTCTTCCTCTTTTTCATTCGTTCCTCCTGACGATATTAAAATATTCGTTAAACATTTGGCACTATGTGAAACCTCTTCAAGAGTACCACATGCTTCTATCCGTCCCTAAAACATTACTAGAAGTAGTACCTATCGATCGCTACTGAGTCAACCGAAACATTGCTCGAACTATATTTAAAATAATTTCACTTACATTGTTCATAACAACAATCATATCGGCTTTTTCAAGATACTGTAGTTGATGTGTCACTAATATCCTAGTTTTATCCCTAAGCTGATGAAAAATGCACTGTTCAAATAAATGTTTGCCAATATGAGTGTCAACAGCAGATAGAGGATCGTCCAATAAATAAATATCTCCTTTTTGATATACTGCTCGAGCTAAGTTGATTCTAGCTTGCTGACCACCACTTAGAAGAACTCCCTTTTCACCTGGAACATGGAATAATTGAAGCACATACTCGTAGGATAGAAAATAGATGGTGGTTTTAATGAACTCACCTACTATACTTAAATCTCCTTGTGGGAACCGTTCGAAATCCTTTTCTAAAGCACATACGTTGACGACTTTGTCATACCAAATTTTTTCGTAGGTTTTTCCGAAGAGAATGTTGTTCCTCACAGTGGAGAAGAAGATCCAAGGTTTTTGGGAACAGTACGACACATTTCTTCCAATTTGAATACTACCAGAGGTATTGGACAACTCTCCTAAGAGGAGCTGAAAATTTTCGTTCCTTCAAAAAATTCCAGTAGAGAGCGGAAAATCATTCTACCGTACAATCGAGCGTATTTTACCTGCAGTAACGTACTTTTACCAGCTCCTACAGGTCCAACGATAGCACACAAACACCCTTCTGGTATCTGCAGGTCAATATCCTTTAGAGTAAACTCGTTATTATTCCAGGACGCTTCTACTTTTGAAAGTGTAACATCATGGGTATTCAGTTCTTTCAAATTATGAGATTTTTCTTCTTGTAATAAAAATGTTTCTAATCTACCAACTGTGACCAAAGCTTCTGTAGCGTTATTGAGTGCTGCTGGTAAAATAATTCCCATGGACCATAAAAATATAACGAAGCATTGATATACTGGAAATACTGTGGCAGCTGTGACTTTATAGCCTGCACAAATAAAACATTTTATAAGAATTATCTTAGGATGGGAAGTATTAATGAAGATATTTACAACTTACCAAGTGTTACGAAGCAGACAATTGTAACACATAATCCAAATTTATCCAAATATAGCATATAATTTAAATAAATTCCCTTTAAATACAAAGCTTTAGTTAAATATTTGATTTCCGCATTTCTGGATAATTGTATGAGGCTTCTAAAATGTTTTTCCCAAGCGTACATTTTAATAACTTTCATACCAGCGATCACTTCATTCATTAATCTCACTCTAATGTCGGTTTTTTTGGCGATTTCTATACGAAATTTCACTATAAATTTCGCGATTATACCTAAAAAAATATTAATAAGTATTATTATAGGATTGAATTTTAAAATAACAAACTTTGTATTGGAATAGTAACTACAAGTGTAGCTACCACTCCCGCGAATGAAGATATCCCGACTTGTTGATATAGAATGAAGGTAACTATAACCGCTTGTATTGGCATTGTCCAAAGTCCATGTATAAATACGAACAATTGATCAAAACGCTGTACGTCATTAGACAATAAATTAACCATTTGACCAACTGTAGCTTCGGCTAACACTTTTTGGTTCAGCTTGGTAATCTAGAAAATAAAAGTTTTAGATCAAGCGATAGAGCATCAAAATAGTGAATTTTTGACAAAAAACCCTAGTAAAAAACGAACTGTGCCATCTAGTATGGACCCGATATATTTTCGACTCGCAAATGCTGCTCACGTAGTTTTTATAAACAATGAAAACGAAAAAAAAAATTCAATAAATCCATGGTTTAAAGTTAGTGCTACTCCACGTATTATTCAATTGAGTTCTCAATCTTTTGGTTCAAATATAGACCTGATTAACATAGTTTAATTATATTGTAGGACTGATAGTTGGTTGGTTTTATTTAAAAAATTACCTTTCTGTAGATTAATGATGATAAGGCTACTCTTATTCTCATTCCGACGTTAAGTAGACCAAACATTGAGAATCGTTTAGAAAAAGTTTGTAGAAAGGTGAAAGAAATTAGAGCTACGACGTAGATGTATAATAATAGTTCAGTAGTTCTATTTTTTGTAGTGTTGGCGAAAATTAATAATATTTCAACCAATACTACTGGCTTCAAAGTCCTACAAAAAACATAAAAAATAAAGTAATGATTATGAAGTCAAATATTATTCTACCAGGCAAACATCCCACTTGTAAAATACTCATACCATTAATAGGTATAGGCATAATCCTTTTTCTTTTCGAAGTAACGAGTACGATGAAGTGCTATTTTTATGGGGTTAATGACCACCTGTTGTGTGTCTTAGACTTAAATCAATCTTGTTGGCATAACTTACTCACATAAAAAATTGCATGGCACTCCAGAATATACCACATCTTAAAATCGCTATGTATTGGGTTTTTAAGATAGCTCTGAGCAAACTTGGTGGACCATTTTTATTTCTGTCTCTAGATAGTTCAGAATTCCAGTATTTTTCCAAAGAATCTGTTAGATTCGTAGATTGGTTTTCTTCTAAATTTTCATAAATATCTTCAAGCTCTAAACGCTTGTTATTTCCCTTTTTTATCAAAGGTAACAGCCATCTACAAAATCACTAAGAATTATTGATAAAATCATGATGCTACTGGACGTGTAAATAGTAAGAAAGACTAGTACTCCAAGGCTGGAATAAATAAAAACTGGCAGCAGGCAGGCAGCAGCGAGGCAGTAGGCAGTGAATAAACCTTGGAACCTTAAAATTACACAAAAGCGTGAAAATTGTTTACTGGTGATTAAGAACTTGCCAGCACGTAATATTAGGTTAATGAGCCTTGTGACTGGGGTTATTAAACATATAAGATAGGTTGAATAGGTTTATAGTTCCCAGCTGTCGGAATTTCAGGTTTTGAAGCTTGGCTGGGATTTTCTTATGGAGCCGTTCTTTTGTCGGCATTACCCCCTTTTGGCTTATTGTACTTTACTCCAATATTTATTCAACCCTCCCAATCCATTCCCCTACCTTCGAATAGACAATATAGGACAACTGGATGTGGGACATATGCTTCAGGCGGCCTCTCCGAAGATTGTCTGTCTCTTGGAGCCCAATGCCTCACATTTAGACGAGATATGGGTTACGGATTTGGTCTCCATGCCACAAAGTACGAAGCTGAGATACCCCAGGTGATCTGTCACCGAGACATAACCACCTTCTTTGCGGTCCCAAGAACTGGTTCAGTTTCGGCATATGTCGTTGCTGAACCTGTTCTGATCTGTCATTTAGTTACTTCTGGCACTCTCCTACCAGTCTGGATGTTACCTTGCGGCTATTTGAAGCTGCTGCTCTACTGGGTTAAAAGGAAGCCACGGAAAATTTGTAACAACGGCAAGATTTTGGTGTTTTCTTCAGTCCTTGATTAGGCTCTTCAAGCTCGCGGACGGAGAACATATACCTCGTACTGATGAAGCGCAAATAAGCCAAAAACGGTCTACAAGTTATGTTGTTCCTTCTAATTGCAACCAGAATGGTTGGTGTTAAATATCTTTGTAGATAAGACAATCCCGTTTGACTTTGTAGTGTAATCCAATTGATGGGAAACTACCAATTCTTGGGCATCCACCATTATCGGGGGCCAAAACAACAAGGAGACCTTGGATGGCTCGGGAAAGCAATAAAATTACTTGGTTCGTCACATACTTTATTTACACCAACAATATCCATCCAGCAAACACTGGGCTAGGTATTTCACATCGTTTTCTAACACAACACCCATGCACTAACCTTTTTGCCGCCAATTTCTACTACCGGCACACTGAGACTTTTCACTAACAGTTTCTTCATAATAATATTACTAATCGGAGACACTAATAACTAGGGTGACTTAGACTTAGAGAGCTCTTCATTTTCCCTTCATGGGTAGAGCAAGTAATTATTTTACACTAGTTTTTAAGAGGAGGGAGTAATTGCCACGAGGCACCATGTTTGATAGTCACGAACGAGAGAGGACGAGAGAGAGAGGGAGATTTTCTGCATATACCGAGAATTTGGCATAGCGCGCTTCTGCCATCTAGTTCAGTACGTCAGCAACGAGTACCGATTCCTCCCTAACAGGAGGTTAGCGCGTGGGCGCTACCGCCACGGTCTCACAGGTGGAGCCACGAGTACTGGATCTGATTTTATTATATTATGATATTCCTTTTAGGCAACACTGTTGGGAATTGGACCCAGGCCTTTAGGTTCAAATCCCAACACCAATATTCGCCGGTGTCTATAGCCCGGGAAGTAGCTGCTGCTTCTTAGTTGAACGGTCAATGTCTTTGAAAAATATTTTTTCCACGACATTTTAGTTTTGAAAGTGAAATCATGCCAATTTTGATCTTATTAGATAGTTTTTTACTTCGGATGTTATAACTATTGTTACAACAGGTAAATAAATATTTACGAAGTATATCAAATGATATTCTTCCATCTCCAAATGACTGAAAACCGTTGCCGTCACCGTCATCGTCATTTTTATGTGACATGCAACCGATGCCATCCTCATCGACGTTATCTACTTACCAGTTAACACCAAAAAAGTCCACTGGATCGGCAATTTTATACTTATTCAACCAACAAGTGTATTAATGAGGGCCATTAACAATTGAGATAATTTAACGCACGAACAGAGCGAGTGCGTTAATGTTCGAGATTGTTTATTGTCCTTTTAATACTCGTGTTAGTTACAAAGCTTTTCCTTTTACTATAAATTTTCATGATTATAAATGCAAATAATTTTATATTGTGATATATTCAAGTAATCTAGTACAATGTATTCAGCTGAAAAAAAATTAAGACCATTTGACAACGCCGTTAGGAAGTGTCACCTGATCCTAATTCGCGAACCTATGATATCTAGACATAAGCTCTGACATAACGCGCGTGTGAATTGCGAAACGTCGACCCGGCGCGCATTCATGTGAAATACAAATTATTAGACACTTTTTCGAGAAGGGGAAGGGAATACATCTCTTCACCTCAAATTGACTGGGGTGCGTTCGACAACGGTATTCTAAGGAGAATATCATTCGATCGGTGGTGGGGGTAAATAGTCCGGAAAGTTTAATCTCCTTTGTCATCGTTTTCGAACTATCGAACTACCTAATGTCATACAAAGCGCGCGTGAAATGAATGAACTAAATTGGCAGGTTAAAATAAAAGTTATGTTATACGATTGGATATTTGGATGAGTTTAGGTATTTAATTTAATACAAATTATTATTGTTATAAGGTTTAATTAAGTAATAATCGGTGTTTGTTTCTTTCAACTGATAATAGAACTTGACCATTAAAAATGTTTCATTGAACATATAATACTTCTCTTCAATTTGAATGATATTGTTTGTACAGGACATCATTATTATTGTAATGTAATATGATAGTTTAGAAAAAGGATGCAAACAATCAATTTATCAATTGAAAACCAATAACAAAACAAGAACTAACTTACAAATAAACTAGTGCGCAAGTCGGATACTTTTCATTCTACTCTTAAATCGATTGACGAAGGAGGACGTCGGATAATATTATTCGATGTTTTCGAACGGCCGATACAACGTTGCCAAACTTTGCCTACTCATGTTTTCGAACGACAGTTCGCGTAAGTCTTATGCTAGGATGATGTTATCGAACGTACCCCTGACTTGCGAAACGTCGACCGGCGCGCATCCATGTGAAATACAAATTATCAGACACTTTTTCGAGAAGGCGGAGGGAATACATCTCTTCACCTCAAATTGACTGACTTCATGGGATCTCTACTAGAGCAAAAAAAATTATCATAATTCAACACATACCTATCCCGACCAACTGACACAGATCAAAGTATAACTGAAATATCATCAAATACGCAGCAAGAGAATAAGAAAAAAATTGTTAACCTTACTATTATATAAATTTTCATGATTATGAATTCAAATAATTTTATATTGTGATATATTCATGTAATCTATTACAATGTATTCAGCTGAAAGAAAATTAAGACCATTTGACAACGCCGTTAGGAAGTGTCACCTGATCCTAATTTGTGAACCTAGGATATCTAGACATAAGCACTGACATGAGATTTTAGTGTGTAATTTTATTAGCTTAAGTGTCAAACGAAAATATAATGCTTACGAATATTTCTAAAAATTGGAGAAATTTAAGTATTTTCTTCCGGTTTTTTGTGTGAAACAGACTGACATTTAGTTCAAGATAATAACCTTTACTGCTTAAACTGAAAATATTTATCGTGAAATAGCATGAATTAGTGTTGAAAAATTACAATTTCTTGAACTTAAATCGTAATTTTTGAAGTAATTACTGGATGATCCAGCGAAATTTTTGTTCTAATCTGCTTTATTTAAGGTAAGAGCTTTCAACCAAATCTAAAATAAACATAAAATTCCGAGGGTCGCGAAGTCGACCAGAACCGTATTCTATACTAGGATTTATTTTTTGAAGACGTTACACCACAGATAACTGTCAATATAAATATAGGTAATGTATAAGATGTGTGTTGGGTTACCGGCAGAAAATCGTTGATTAATGAAGGTAAATCATGCATTAATGGCGGTCATTAATGTATGATTTTGTCTAATTTTGAGAACGTTAATAGCACGTTAATAGAACGTTAATGCAACAAAGTGTGTTTTTAATACTAATATTTAAAGTAATTAGTAGTTTTTGGTTAATTTTGTATATGTATGTTGAAATAAAATAATTTTTGAAAAATGGGTTGGTAAACTTTTTTGTATATGTGGTCGTTGAAATAATAATGTTCCTAACTTATGCGTTAAGTATCTTTCCCACCCATGACCTCTGCTCCGCGTCGTTCGGGTCAACTGCAGTCGCGCGCGGGAAAGTATCACTTTCCGCACTTGGGAAAATAACTATTTCTAAACTTATAGAGCGTTGAAATGATAAAAAAAACTTGAGAGGTGTCAAGGGACACCCGGATGGAACGAAGTTCCTTTCGATTAATCAGTGAAGGAATTGTACATATACATACACACACCGAAACATTTATATATAT
>CAJUYG010004798.1:9111-24758 GCA_910591675.1 Galerucella calmariensis | reverse complement strand
AACTGTCATAAAATATTTGTCCATTCTAATCGATTATTTCTATGATTTATATATTGAACTTTAGATGACAGTTCAATATATTTTTCTTGGAAATTTGACATACAGGGTGTTCTTTTTATAATTGTATATTGTTGGAAAGGGTGTGCTTATTAAGAATGAAAATTTCATTACAATATATATATATACCATTTAATTAATTCCGAAAGCCTTCCTTTATAATAATATGTAACATTTTTTTTGCGCGATCGATATTTTTTGTTCATTTACAGCATCGGTTGTCAGGACGGTATGTTGTGTTTACTGGGTTTTAAGTCTAACACGTCGGTAAGTAATTTACTTACCGACGTCTTAGCCCTACATACATTTAAGTGGTCCTAAATTAAATATTACTTCATTCATTACACAAAAGGAACAACAAAAAATAAGGAGATTCAAATTTTTTTAATGAACAGAACCGAACAGAACAATATAAAAAGTAATAAATATCATAAAAACAATTTCACCAAAATGCAAATTATATTTCAAACTGATCGAGAAGTATAAATGTCACTTTTGACATTTCGTTCATTTCGAAGAAATTTATATTATTTTATTAGGAATTTATTTCAATACGATCGCGCAAAAAATGGTATAAGCATCTCGAACGTTGAGGGTAATACCGGTCTCCAGCAAAATTGGAGACTGAGCGTAGCGTAAACAACCCTTACCGTTCTTGATATACTATTGTTGTAATTAAATGAATTTCAACACTGCTAAGGCCGAAATCGTGGGTAAAAATAGGATATAAATTGGAGAGAAGGTCTCTAGCTGTGGATGCTGTGTCTCAGCTCTTCTCTCCGGAATAAAGTTTAAAAACTAAAAAATGTGTGAAGCCGATAAGTAGTAGTGCCGAAACGTTTAATTTAGAGGGTAAAATTATTTTAAAATTTACTGTATGATTGGAACAATTTTCGTACCGTTTTAACATTTTCTTGTACATTTTTTTTTCTATTGATTTTTTTGTTGGTTATTTGTTATTTTGAAATTTTTTTTCATAAACAATAAAAATTTATAATTGAGGGTGGTTTGTTTAAAATTTTATTATAGCAGTGGAAGTTTAATTTAGAGGATATTGATTCTTCGCTGGTTCGCTATCAAGTAAACGAAATATTTAGGTGAATTAGAATATTTAAATTTAATTCTGGTTCTTTTTTTAATTTTTCCTTCAAATCCAAAGGGTATCTCGAGCTTGCAAGAGGCTTAGCCACAATTTGTTCGATTAACCGGCATATTTGAACCGTTCTTTCAGCATTATAATTTTATTATACTTTGTCAAGTTTATCTGAAACCGTGAAAGGAATGCAGTCGAAAACATTCGACGTTGCCACGTTTAACTATAAAAAAGTTGAAGTACTGATTATGTAGTGAAAATAATTATAAATGAGTCTTTTTATTATTAACAATATTAAAAAAGTGATTGAACGTTAATTTTATAATGTGCTTGTTTCCTTGGATTTATTCTATAAACATTATTTTCCAATTCATGAATATTAAAAAAGAACACTTTTCCAAATTTGTTATGGGCTTCTTGAAGCTCTGGCATCATTGTACGAAAACCATAATGACCACACCTTCCGATTACATAATTGGTGATTTTTATCGACCAGGTGACATCTTATTGGCAAGCGCGTGCGTATGTTCTTCCCTCTCACTTCGTCAATTGACTGATATTGATTTATCCAGTGGTGTTGTTATTGTCAGTTACCTTTGTAATTTCAGTTTTACTTGGTAAAATAGGTACCGTACGCCATTTGTACGTTTGACAGATATACGCCATGTTTTTCCTCGCCTCTTACCGACGCCCCGTAGCTTCAGATAAACTTGCCAAACTATACTGTCGCATTAGTAACTTCCCGTGTCTCAATTGAATCCTAATGGCTTATAGCCACAACTTGTTCGGTTACCCGGCCGATTTGAGCTGTATTTGATCATCTGACCGCCCCCGACCGTTACTATATTTCCACCTTTATTTTGCTTATCCCTCTAGATTCAGAAATAAAATAGACCACATAGTATTAATAGTCTTGTAACAGTTTCAATTCAACATTTATTAGATAGTTTTTAATGTTAACCATTTAATTTCATTAATATAAAAAGTTTTCACGAATGTGAAAAAGATCCACCACTCACCCTGTTCATATTTCTCTGATACCATCCACTCAGAAATAGTTAAGAATCATTTATTATTACCATACTTTATTTGATTGTGTTTACATTTTCTGACAAGTAACAAATTTCTTATCAATCTTCAAGAGGCTTCTGACCTATTAAGTAAAGTTCAATGAACTGTCCAGCTACATATTAGGTTAACCTTTGACCTGCTCACCTGATACTAACGCCCGGTTTCACAATGTCAAGTTATCCTGAGGTTAACAAATAACCCTTGGTTACCTCAAAACAAGTGTTTCACATTGTTCAGTAAAGGGTTCAAGTTATGGTTAACTCTCAGAATATTTAACCACCAGAAAATCTAGTGGTAATAATAATAACCTGGAGATTCTAACCTAACAATTAAAGCTATTGCTGCATCTGTCACGTATCTGTCACAAAACGTGGTATCTGTTAGCATATTTTTTTGAGTGGAAAATGAACGATTATGAGGTGAATGCATATAGTAGTGATGAGGAACCAAAAAGACCAAAAATGATAAGGCCTAGATCCGATTATTTTGAGGAATATGACAATCTGCTTATATTTATTAACTAAAGAAAGCAATAAGGTTTCTTCTTCTTTTGAAAAATTTGGACATCGTTTCGAAGAATTCATTATCACTTAATTAAAATTATTACTTCTGCCAAAGAAAGATTATACCGAACTACAACTTCCCAAATAAATTGATTTTATAGGTTAACTCCTTCTTCTTTTTTTCGATTTTGAATGTCACTATCCATAAAATCTGATCATTATACCTAATCTGCTACCAACTGAACAAAAATTACTACTGAACTTCCGATCAGCTAACCCATAGACGAGCTGACAATTGTGGAACGGTATCTGATGGTAACCTTATAGGTAAGGGTTAATTGACCCGAGGAGTTAACCCGACATTGTGAAACCGGCTGTAAGGGGTATTAAGTAGGAGAAGACTGACCTTGACCTTGTGAGGTTTGGACTGGTCCATAATCCTCCTTTTTTGTGTTCTGGTGCTTTAAAGTGGTCACTCTCTTTGTGCTCTTTCGAAATAATTCCGGATCTAGCCCAGTTACAACTAAAACCTGTTAGATATATTAAGTAATACCTTGAGTGGCTATTCAATCGCAGCTAGCGGACTTCCTTCTAACAGAAAAAGGAATAAAACATTGAGGTCACACTCCATCCCTGGTAAGTACCCGTTCTTCTATCTTACTGACCTAGTCATCATGGGGGTCTCGTATTTCAGATCTCTTATTCCGGGTCTTATTCCGGATCCTATTCTTAGATCTATTCATAGATCTATTCGTGGTCTGAATCATCGCTGTTCGCATCATCACCCTTCCTCGTCATCTACACAGACGTCTGTTCTTTAAGACAATAGGAATAATTAACAGATAGTTCTACGAGTAGCAGAGAACTCACCTTTAGAGGGCCAGGCCCCTTCGTCTAGTTCCTCCGACCTATCAACTATACATCACCTGGAGCCTTGCAAGTATGACCATTCATATTTATCACCATATGTCCTGTTTGCTGTTCGTTGAGACAGTGTAGGTGTCTCAGATAGGTTGAAGACAACATTTGCAGAGACTATTGGTTATATCGCCCAGCTCGGTTGGAAGTTGAAACTTCCCATACACTCCTAAAATTTATGTAACCTTCTGTGACTACAGCTTTTGTAAACTTTTAGATAATAAATCTCAATAATAATCTTTCAGTGTAATCCAAAAGTATACTCTTGGAATCGATTCTATGAACTAGTCTAGTTACCTACCTTTTGTTTTGTATTGAAGAGAATTTTAACCCATAGCTGAGACCATTTGTTTTTATAAGTTTTACCCATTTTATTCATTTGATATTTTAGTATTGTAGGTTAGTCTGAAATTTTTACAACGTGCTCTCGATTGTCATTTGACATCGACAGTTAGCAGTAGGTCTACGGTGCAAACCACCTACTATCAGGCCCGCTCTACACCCAGACCGGTGTAAGTCCTTGAAAACGGTGTGACCTATGATGTCTAAGAACTTGTTGTTATAATATATTTGTTTAGTTTTGTTTTTAGACATTTCTCTTACGTGAAGTTCTCTTGTCATTTTGACTTTTTGTAATTACTACAAAATAAAAATACATATACACCTAAGTAAATACTTAACAAATTGGCGACGAGACCGGAAGAAACCCTTTCACAATGGATGCTGAACAATTTAAAACCTTGATGAGTACACTTACAAAAGTTCTACAAAACAACCAAGTTCCCCAAGAAGCTATCACTTTAGAAGCATTTTCCGAAGAAAATGAGACGTGGGAAATGTTCACTAAAAGATTAGAGAATTTCTTTGCTATGAAAAATATTACGGGCACTCCAGATGCTATAGAAATTAAAAAGAAGGAGTGGTTATTACATTCGATGGGCACTAAAACTCTGCAATTACTTTATTCTTTAACATGTCCAGTTGATCCTAAAACTAAATCTTACGATTCTTTGGTGACATTAGTACAAAACCACTTAAATCCTGCATCAAGTATAATTGATAAACAAAATCGTTTTACAAAACGAGTACAACAAGAAGGAGAATCTATTTCACATTATGTTACCGAACTTAAAAAGTTATCGGCAAATTGTAAATTCAATTGTGATAACTGTAAAGCTTCTACATCTGACGCTCATCTCCGATTGCAATTTATCAGTGGTCTGAAGAATCCAAATATAATTGAAAGGTTAATTCAATTAAAAGAACCTGATAATAAATTTCAAAACTGCATTGATGCCGCACTTGCTATGGAATCAGCCCAAAAAGATTCAAAAGAGATTCAGTTTTTGCAAACTACAAGTCTAACTACCTTCCAAAATCAAATTAAACCTTCTACATCAAAACAACAGTCAACCTCGAACACAAAAGTATCTAACGTTAAACGGGTATGTTATCGATGTGGAGATGAACGACACCTCGCTAATTCTTGTAGACACAAGAATACAAAATGTTCAGCCTGTTTTAAATTTGGACATCTAGCCACTGTGTGTATGAAAAATTCTCAAAAAGGAAGAGTTCATCAGTTAGAAGAAGAAATTGTTGAAGATGAAGGCAGTACATCTATTCCTGAAGATCTATATTTTATAAATGCTTTAGATACAAAAATTTTGCCCGAATCTTTTAAAAAACCAGAGAAGATACTATTGGACGTGCAATTAGATAACAAACTTATAAAATTTGAATATGATACCGGAGCAGCTGTTTCTTCAATTTCTCATGAGCTGTTTTTGGAAAACTTTCCTACGAAATCACTACAGAAAACAAATCTACCGCTAAGAACATACACTGGAGAAATTATTCGACCAATTGGATATTCAACGTTTCAAACTAAAGTTAACGATCAGATAGAATTACTCAACTTATATGTTTTACCAGGAAAAGATGAACCAATTTTTGGTAGAGAATGGATGAAAAAAATTAAAGTTACTGTTCCTGAAATTTATCAATTATCAAATACAGATATACCAAGCCATGTAAAACAACAAATATTTGATGGTTTAAAATTTCAATTTTCGGGAGTTTTTATGTCTGGTTTAGGAAAAATTAAAAATTATGAAGCAAAGTTGTATTTACCATTAAATGTTAAACCCATTTACGTACCTGCAAGAAGAGTTCCTTACGCTTTAAAAGAAAAAGTAGAAAAAGAAATTGATAGATTAGAAGAAATAGGGGTTTTATCAAAAATGCCATATAGTGAATGGGGAACACCAGTGATACCCATTATTAAAAATGATGGATCTGTAAGACTTTGCGCAGATTTTAAAGTTACATTAAATAAAATTTTATTGGATGATAAATTTCCTATTCCAAATATTGAAGATATATTTGCTACTACAATGCATAGTGGAAACATTTTTACAACTTTGGATATTCGAGAAGCGTATTTACACATGCCAATGGATGAAGAAAGTGCAAAGATACAAGCTATTACAACGGAAAAAGGAGATTACAAGGTTAATCGCTTAATGTATGGGACAAAAGTGGCTCCGGCAATTTGGCAACGATATATTTCAAATTTATTAAAAGGAATACCTGGAGTATGTGTATTTCTTGACGACATTAAAATACAAGGGATTTCTCTGCAAGAAAATATCGATAGACTAAAAATAGTTTTACAAAAATTACAAGATATAGGATTACGAATAAAACAAGAAAAGTGTGAATTTTTTGAAAGGTCTATAACTTATTTAGGACACAAAATTTCTTACAGAGGTTTAGAGAAAACCGAAGAGAAAATTACAGCTATTAAAGATGCACCAATCCCTACAAATGTTTCTGAACTTAAAAGTTGGTTAGGTTTAGTAACATATTACGGAAAATTTCTGAGAAGTTTAGCTTCCAAATTGCATCCATTATATGAACTTCTACAAAAAAATGTACCTTTTGAATGGACTAGTAACTGTGACAAAGCTTTTAATTTGATTAAAGAAGAAATTGTTTCTGACCAGGTTTTATGTGCTTATGATCCCAAATTACCTTTGGTTTTGGCGAGTGATGCGAGCCCGAAAGGTTTAGGAGCAGTTTTATCACACATTTTTCCAGATGGTAGCGAAAGGCCCATTGCTTTTGCTTCAAGAAGTCTTACAAGATCCGAGAAGAACTACAGCCAAATTGACAAAGAGGCAACGTCAATTTTTTGGGCTTGTAATAAATTTTTCCAGTATTGTTATGGCAGAAAGTTCATACTGATCACCGACCATCAACCGTTAGTTTCAATTTTTCACCCTACCAAAAAGTTACCTAATATAGTTGCGACACGCATGCTACATTATGCCCAATTTCTTCAAGGTTTTAACTACATAATACCATGGATTCCGTTACAATTTATCAGCTGCAACAAATTCTCACTTTGCCGGTAACTCATCGTGAAATTGCTAAAGAAACTCAGGAAGATTTAGTTTTAAAAAAGGTTTATAATTGTTTGCAAACTGGGAGGAAGATTGAAGAACTTGGGTACAAAGGAAGAGATGTTGAATTTTCGTTAAACGAAGGTACCATTGTTAAAGAATCTCGCATAGTCATACCAGAGAAATTACGGCAAAGGATTTTAGAAGAACTACACGAAGCGCATACTGGTATAGTAAGAATGAAAGCTCTGGCTAGGTCATTTGTTTGGTGGCCCAAGATTGATTTGGATATTGAGGATATGGCAAAAAAATGTCTACATTGCCAGTCTATGCAGCGATCTGCAGCTCAAATTCCTTTTCATTGCTGGGAAACTCCGAAAGAACCCTGGCAACGATTACATATTGATTTTGCCGGTCCTTTCCAAGGAGCATACTTTTTAATCATTTGTGATGCGTTTTCAAAGTGGCCAGAAATTTTTATTACAAATACCTTGAAGACTTCAAAAACTATTTCAATTCTTCGTAGTGTATTTGCACGTTTTGGATTACCAGTAACCATAGTAAGCGATAATGGAGGTACTTTTACATCTTTTGAGTTTAAAAATTTTCTTAAAATCAATGGAATAATTCACAAATTTACCGCACCTTACCATCCAGCTTCCAATGGCCAGGTGGAGAGATATGTAGGAACAATGAAGGAAGCCCTTAAAAAAATGGGAAATGAATCTACCGATTTAGAACTGAAACTTCAAAATTTTCTTATGCAGTATCGAAAAACTCCTCATTCAACTACAAACCAATCACCAGCTCAGTTATTAATGGGAAGGGAAATAAGAACAAAATTAGATTTAGTTAGATTCCAAGAACCCTTCGAAATCATCCAAAATTCCAGTATTCCTGTATTTAAGATAGGTGAGACTGTCAGAGTTAAGAATTATGATAAAAAAAAGACCTGTTTATGGGAATTTGGTAAAATTCTACAACGAGAAAGTTCTCTCATTTATAAAGTTGAAGTCAACAATCGGATAGTAAGGAGGCATGTAAATCAAATTGCGTCTACTAAAGTAATTCCCAAAACTACCCCACCCGAATATTATTGGGTACCTGAGTTTTCACATTTCAATGATTCTAGTGTAGAGGAAAAGCTGAGCGCTAAGATACCAGAAGAATCTAAAAGTGAAAATGAAACAACTAATGTGCCCAAGATACCAGAAGAATCTAAAAGTGAAAATGAAATAACGAATGTACTCCTAGAACAATCTGAAAGTGAAACAGTATCCACAACGATACCCATAGCACAACCCACATCAACATTGCGAAGAAGCACTAGGTTACGCCAGAATCCAGACAGACTCATAGTTTAAATTTACAAGAGAGGATTTTATGATGTCTAAGAACTTGTTGTTATGATATATTTGTTTAGTTTTGTTTTTAGACATTTCTCTTACGTGAAGTTTTCTTGTCATTTTGACTTTTTGTAATTACTACAAAATAAAAATACATATACACCTAAGTAAATACTTAACATGACCATCTATTTATTTAACATTAAAAATTTATTGGAACCGCAAATGATTGTTTATTCAATTTACCTCGACCCCTCTCCGTTGAGGAAACGGGTAGTACAACTTTTGAAAGTTTATTTTTTTCCCTGAAACCCCCTTTGTCACCACAACTCCTGTAAAGGGGAAAAACAGAGGTGGCAGTCTAAAAGATTAAATTTATGTTTTATTCGTTATCAACCATAACCTATTAACTGAGGAACCGATATTTGATTTATCCGTGTTGTAAATTTGAAATTATATACTTGAAGTTAATTCAACAAGACCCCTGGAATTTTCCGTAACCTCTATCTGAGGCTATATGGAACTCTTGAAGCAAAAGGTCAAGGGGTCGTGGAGCAAGCCACGTTAAAAATCTGGCGCCCGAGATTTGAACCGAATTTAGCATCAAGGTTGTCCATAGTGACGTGTTCGTGTGACAAGAGCCACGTGTAGAAGGAAAGCACGTTACTTTACTGGTTGGCTGGAGCCCGGAATAGCTAATTAACGTAACCAGCCAAACGCCAACATTTTTTTGACTGACGTAACTGAATAATAGAGCCTCAAATCTGTAAAAGGACCCAGCTACGTAAAAAGTACGTCGGCTGCAGGGGAACCCGTTTTAGAGGGGGCAAAGGAGGTTTTCCGTAATTTTCGGCGAATGTTGACCTTTAATCGAAAAATGTTGCGAGGCAGTGTTGTAGGTATTGAAAAGATCTAAAACTTTTATGTATATCAATTTTCACAGAATCACAAAGATTCTGAGAAAAATAAGCTGTAATTTTTTCGAAAAAAAATTTAATTTCCTAAGGTAATATTAACCGAAAAATTAATGCAAAAATTTCCGATATTCGAAATTCACAGTATACGGTTTTCTTCGTTGAAACGTCTACTTTCAGATGGTGTATGGATACCTATATACAGGATGCGACACCGAAAACGAAACAGATAACATATATTGAAGACAAATTTTTTTTGGAGATAATGCAAAAAGAGGTCGATTTTTATTTCAAGAGGGACATCTTTCGATCATATCATCAACTATCCTACACCCCTACTCTCCCCACTGTCAGTATTACCAATAAAATTGAAATAGGGAAAGTACTAATTGTGGCATATCATTGAAAAGGTAATTTTATAAGGAATTTGACACTGTGACAGTTCAAATAAGCGTATTTTCAGTGGTAATACTATAAGTACTTCGAAATAATAAGGATATACATCGATAACTTGTTGCATAATTACAAGGAGTGTCAGTGTGACAGTTTAAATAAACCGACCATAGATAAAAAAATACTTATATATGGAAAACTGTTCCGTGGCGCCCTCTATTTGAACGGGTGGCGCCACCTTGAGTTTCCCGTCAGTACCTCTAACACAAATCAGATGGTTGTGACCTTCGGTAACAGCCGAAAAAGGAGATATCTATAATTTTACAGTTTTTGGCGGCATATTCAAAATCACTGTAATCTTACTTTTATAGCAAAATGACATTTATGGTCCATTATTCGATATTTCATTCAAAGCTACTCAAAATTAGATTAATATTACAATTATAACATTATTACAATGATAATATTTAATGAAACATGTTTTTTACAAAGATAGAGCTTACCGGGCAATATTGGGTGCACCTCGACATTGTCTCTTGGAATAAAAGTCCCATTATAAGCAATAAAAACCACCTACGAATACTCAACACACACACAAATAAGCAAAACAGTTTTTAAAAACAAAAACTGGACAAACTCACGATACACGTCGTAAAACGTTGGTCTGCAGTTGTCAGGTTAGGATCATAAATAACACATTAGGATGACAGCGCTGATATATGTAGAAGAATCTGCAGCTACCGCTAACGGCGTTACAGTTCTTACCAAATTAGAAATTTTAGTACTGACGGGACTCCCTATGTGGCAGCACCCTCGCGCCTTCAGAGATCTCCTACCCTGAATCCGACCGCGAAGCGGAAGGATTATTCTGTCAAACTGACACGATTTGTAATTATGCAAGAAGTTTTGAGGTGTATAACCTTTTTTTTTTTTGAGGTACGTATTGTATTTGATACGATAATTTGTAGAGTAAATATAAACAATTTATTAATTTAGATACAAATCGGTACAATGGAAATTGTTAGGTATGATATGTGGGAGTGCGTGCGTATGCAAAGAGTCTTGTTGATTGAATTATTTATTCAATATATTCAACATATAAGCAACACAACATGTGGTCGGAAACGAAAACGTTAAAAGCCATAGAGAACCGGAAAAAGTACGAAAAGTTTATATCTGACAGGTGTCAGTGTACCAACCTCAGAAGAGGTACCAACAATAACAGGTTTGCTCAATTTACATTTATGACTTGAGCAATATTCAATACACTAACAGAAATTACAATCCAAATCGACTCATTTTTGATGAATGAATGTTAGTTTGTGTGTTGTTGTATATTGATGTCGATGTGGTTACTATGGAAATTAAAGTATTGTAAAATTTTTTAACTCTTGTTTCCAACAAGCTCCACATATTCCAAAATTGTAACAACCTTAAAATAAAAGTTATTCTGAGTATTTTTTTTTCTAAGGAGCCGTCCCTTCGCCGGTACCACCTCAGCCTCCTGGGCTTATTGTGGATACTCCTAGTGTTCTGACTACAACCTATTCAGCCATTCCGTTCCCTGTATTAGCTCATACAGGTTCTTTGCTGGTTGATTGTAGAAGTCTTCTGGAGTCATTTGGGGTCCAACATACAGTTTCTGCCTTCTGTGGTTCAGCAACTCACAGTTGCATAGTATATGCAGAGCTGTTTCGGTATCCTTTTTGCATCTTCCTAAGTGGGAAAGTGTCCCGTAAGTAGCCCCGTTATGGTGCGTAGTTTGTTCCTGCTTATTGAGAGCAGTTCTTTCGCTTTTTTTTCTGATAGTTCTTTTATGAATTTCTACCCATGTATTTGCCAGGTCGTATTCTTCCAGTGTTTATTGTGTTGTTCTTATATTATTAGCCCTTGCACATGCAAGTATTGCATAGACCTCTGCTTGAAATACAGAAGCGGATTTCCCAAGCGAGACGATCCCTTCATATTTGCTCATCTTGCTGTTTATGCCCGCTCCGGTGCCGAGTTCATTTTTTGATCCGTCTAAGTATATAGTATTATATCATTTTTATTCTGTTAAAAAACATACCTTCACGAATAAATACTGCACATCAGGAGCTTCATTTAAAAAAGTTTCATCTCATCAGAATGTAAGGTTTTCGATTTTGCGCTTTTGAAACCGTCGGATTGTCTTTTTAAGTAACCTCGCAATTTTGTGTAATTTCAATATTGACATCATTTTTCAAAGCTATAGTACTCCTTAACATCGGATATATTGCCCATAATGAAGATGGTTTGAATTTCTTGGTGATTTCTCCAAAATATGCCAAAAGTAACGTTTTCAGAAAATGAACTTACATTGTTAGTTGTTCGCCAGTCCATAAACTGCCGGTATACATCTTCCTCTTGACTTTTCTGGCAATATGTTGTCAGTAGTGTCCGCGGCTAACTGTATAATATTGGGTGGTGTGCTACTTAGTTCGTTTTCACTATTTGATGAACTCATTTTAATTATTTGTTCCTAAAACAAATGTACATTCACACTAACAGCTAGTGAGAGCGAGTCTTATTAATTATTGAACGTCAAAACAACCTCTACTAACTCGTTTCCATGGTTACTCGAAACCATTGACTGACTAGGCTTGGATGATAAATTGTTGGTTTTCTAGAACTGAAGCGGAATATTTTTTTTCATTGGTGAACTATTTAAAGCACGCCTCTGCGTGTTTAAATCGAACTTTAAAAAACGCGCGTGTTTTAAAGTTACCGTGGCAACATCAACAACTCGAGTCTAAATCTATGGTCTAAATCATGTCTTAATTACAATTTTTTCATTATTGATCTGACAGGAGTAGTTTGTAACGTCAAAACTTTTATTCGAACAATATTTAACAATGTCAATTTTATAAATTAAAATGGAAAATGCCGTTGGTATTGTTTGAAATATTAATATTTCGATTTTT
Organism: Galerucella calmariensis; assembly: GCA_910591675.1. Classification (NCBI taxonomy): domain Eukaryota; kingdom Metazoa; phylum Arthropoda; class Insecta; order Coleoptera; family Chrysomelidae; genus Galerucella; species Galerucella calmariensis. Next base: position 12,114 of record CAJUYG010004798.1, on the reverse strand, counting down.
CAAATCTTAGGAAATGGTTTTTAAATTAATACTATTGACATTCACAGAACTCTAAGGGCGAGTTGTACCAAACACCTAAACTCGGCTTAATGATGTTTGACTGTGGCTGATTGATGTATTTATTATTAACAATTACATCAGTCTAAACATCAGTCATCACTAAACCGAGTTCAGGTGTTTGGTACAACTCGCCCTACAAGTTTGAACTTCCATCAAAATACAAATCGGTTAATGTTTTTCTCATTTCCATGACAACGCAAGGTATACAATATCATATACATCTCGAATTCAACCATTTGACATTTAGTTCTTCTCTCCATCTATGATTTCCATTTCTTGTTGTTGTAGTAGTTATAGACCAGTATTAATAATTTCAAAGTGCACCAATAGAAAAAATATCGTAAAGTATTCGTGGATAACTGGTATTTAAAACACTTGTAATATCCACTTATACTTTAATATACTATTTGTTACGTGCTAGTCATTACGTGTCAGTATCCGTAATGATCTATTTACTTAGTAACCAAATAGTAGGTAGTATGAAATTTACTAGTGTAAGAATAGAAAAAAATGTTTTATTCTATTCAGGAGGGAATAGAAATTGTTGAATGTTATTTAAAAGATAACGAATGTGCTAACACTGCCTATACAATTTTCAATGAGCCACACCCAAACATACAGGTTAAACGTAAGTAGGTACGTTTTGGAACTTATTTCAAAATTTTGACAAACAGGATATGTTCGAAATAAAAAACGACAAATTCAATATCTAGTAAGAAACGATGAAGCGTTTCAGGACAAGTTGTTGTAGATCCAACTTTTAGTACAAGAAAGCTTGCAGAATTATCTGAAGTAAGTCAACGTACCGTCTGGCGAATTTTGAAAGCCAATTAATTCCATTTCTATAAAATTCATTTTTAGTTCAGGAACTTAACGAAGACGATTTTGATCGCCGCTTGCAATTTTGTGAAATCACGAGCGAGCATGCTATACAAGATACACATTTTCTTTATAACATTTGTTTTTTGGATGAATGCAGTTTTTATGTTAACGGGATTGTCAATCGACACACTGGTCAGATTCCAACCCAAGAGTATTTCATGGAACACATACTCAACACCCAGAAAAGTTGAACGTTTGGGCTGGAATATTTGACGATCGTATTATTGGTCCATTTTTTTTATCCAGGTAATTCAACTGGGGGTATGTATTTGAAATTACTCGGAAACACCGTTGATCCAATGTTTACAGACATAATAGAAAACGATAACCGATACCTTGAAGATAACCTAATATTTCAACAGGATGGGATGACTCCTCCACATTTTACTGCAGCGGCTAGTCAATACTTAAATGAAAACTTTCCTACACATTGGACTGGACGAAGAGGATTTATTGAATGGCCCCCACGATCTCCTGATATGTCTCCCTTAGATTACTTTTTATGGGGATATCTGAAGAGTAAAATATACGCCACTCAGTTAGGTTCCTCAGAAGAGTTACGTGAACGTATTATTATTGAATAATGTCAAATAACTCCAGAAATGCTCCAAAACGTCAGACGAAGATTCGAGAATACCTAATTTATATTCGTGTATGGAAGTTAATGGACAACACTTTGAGCATTTACATTGAAGTAATTCAGTTATTAATTATGGGAGTGGTCTTAAATTTTTCAATTTAATTTTATGTTCACTTGTCTATTTTTTCATTTCCATTTTTATTATTAATTGTCTAGTGAATGGAGTTTTGCTTTCAAATTAAGTATCATTATTTAAATTACGGAAACTTTTCCCGCAAGATGGCTCCAAAATCAAAAGTTACGTAATAAACTGCCACACAGTGAAGTTCCTTATAAAATTACCTTTTCAATGATGTGTCACACTTTAGTACTTTCCCTATTTCAATTTAACTTGTAATAGTGACAGTGGGGAGAGGAGGGATGTAGGATAGTTGAGGATATGATCGAAAGATGTCCCCTTGAAATAGGAATCGACCTCTTTTTGCATTTTCTCCGAAAAAAAATTGTCTTCAAGATTATGCGGTCTGTTTACATTTCGGTGCCGCACCCTGTATTTATATACAGAGTGGTCCGTGAGTAATGGTCCAATGTGATATGGAAGATTCTTCACCTAAAAATATTACAATCTGATTCAACTTGCTTAAATGGAATATTGATGATAAAAAAGATATAGGGTGGCAAAGTTGAAATGTCAAAAATGTTTTTTCTCAGTAAATTGGAAGATTTTGGATATTATACAATATAGGGGTTTTAGGGCCTGGGAAATCATGATATGTTAATTAGTCTGAAAAGTTACTAGTTTTCGAGATATTCGCATTTAAAAAACCCCCCACATAATTTTTATTTCATTTATTAGCACAAATAACAACGTTAGTAGACGCTGGTGTCAGCAAATTTATTATCAAAGTTAATACCACGATTTGTAATCATGCAGGAAGTTTGAGGTGTAAGTATAACCGTATTTATTTTAATGCGATAAGAGCCGAACCGTCAATTTCATTTCGGTCCGGATCCCTGGTTAATAAATATACAACGATTATATACAGGGTGATTCATTAAGAATGTCCAATCTCTGAACTGTAGATTCTAGACCTCAGAATATATTGATTCTGCTCAACATGCCTTATGCAAATATTGCTAGTTTCCGAGAGACAAAAAAGTACCCGTCTTGATAGTTTGTGGTTGTATTTATGTATTAAAGTGATTGAAGAAATATTTATTGGAATAAACGAGAGATAGGAATGTCAAAACATGCTTATTTGTACGATGTAAAACATAAAAATTACCATAACAAATACTTGAGAAGTTTGGCCGAAGAATCTGTAGAAAATTTTCAGATTTACGCACAACGTATTCACCTATTGGCCAGTGTAAAAAGCCGCACTGGTTATGGGAAACTTTCTTTCAAACTCAATGGGGAATTAATATTTGGTATGGGTGATTTTTTTGGCGTTTGATAGGTCAATTTTTCAAGAATATTC
>CAJUYG010004797.1:0-15649 GCA_910591675.1 Galerucella calmariensis | reverse complement strand
TAACAGTACCTGGAAAACTAGCAGTGCCTGGTAGACAAAAAGTTTTTTAAACCTGCCAGAAGCGGTTTCATGGTGAAACTACAATAAGTCAATAGTGGAAGACCACAGTCCCAGGCTAAGTTGCAGATTTCTCCAGCTGTACTGGATAATATCTCCATCGACATCATCTTCAAAAGTAGTCTATACTCTAAGTATTTTTTTATTTATATCTTACTAACCTATTTTGTTTGTAATTGGAATTTAATATATACATCATTTTACTTCTTTAGTTTTATTTATTATACAGAAACGTATTTTTTCATTTTTCTCTTAACAGATTAAAGTTAGCCAACTCTTAAATTTGATTTTGTTTCTAAGTTTCTTTTAGGAAAGAAAATTAGTGGCGCCCTAAAATTGCCTTCTCTTTTCTTTTCTAAATTTTTTTTGTTAAAGATCAATTAGTAACTAAGTCCTGCGAACTGGCCTAGTTGCTACCAAATTTAAGTGGTTGGTTAGGCAAGAACCTACAATACAACCTAAAATCATTTTTTTGTTAATTTTAAAAATCTAGTTTTTCATCATCATCCAACTTTAAACTTTAGGTAATTGTTTCATTGGTGCTCAAACAATAAGTGTTTCACAATGAAATGCTTCATTATTTGTCACAAGGATGATTTTCAACCAATCATGTCATTATTATAGTGGGAATTAATCTCTTGTGATTATTCTCGGGAATAATCACTGTGGCTTTTATTTGCCTAGTAAGGGCGGGTATTATAAACATGTCTTGAAGTTATCTTTGAAATTAACAGACAAGTTAACTTTTGGTTTTAAAATGTCAGTTTTATAAAAGTTTTATTTTCAAAATAAAATGAAAAAAAAATAAAAGGAGCACAGAGCACAGAGCACAGAGAAATATTCTCTATGGCCTGGAGTTTTGGCATTTTGACTTTAGTTTTATTGTGTTTGGTTTGGTGTATTCATTATTTCGTTCCCAGAGTCGATTTTCATTTTATTTGTTCTTAAATTTAAAAGTCTGAACGGATAGAGGAGCCATAAACTAGTTCCTCGAAAATATCTTTGATATCGTTTGCTTAAATTGTAAAATTGCAGAATTCGAAGGAAACAAAGTAAAAACAATCCAAATATTCACAATAAAATTAATTAAGGTTTTAAGTGCCAAGTTGTTGACAGAGCCGACAGAACAGGGCAGCTATCGAATCACGAAAACCTGGTTTTTCCACAAAGTTAACTTTAATCGATATCTCTTCCACCCGACAAAGTTAACTCCACCATCTTAAAGTTAACTATAATATGTGACGTCATTCTACAAGTTAACTTTCAGTTATATGTCAAAGTAGTTTTATAATACCCACCCTAAGTGTCAGATAGTTGTCAAAATAATAACGTAATTGTGTTAACGCGATACATAAAATAGGTGAAAATTATCAAATGTAATACCACGAGTGCTTCAAATTTTATCGATAATTTTTCATTTTCCACGAAAACTTGTTTATTTGGGAAAAATATGAAAACAAACCTATTGATAAAATCACGAATCCGTTAGGACGAGGGATTTTATCTAAATTGGTGGTGCACCATTTTCAACTTGTATGGATGAAATTTATTTCTAGCCAATACTCTCTGTACTGTACTTTCACTTATTTCACAGATAGACGCAACTTTAGTTGAAGAGGAAGTAGGGTTTTAAGCAACTATATCAATTTTTTTATCATCACTAAATGTTGGTCGACCAGATCGTTTTGTATCTTGAACACTACCTGTTGCTTCAAACTTTTGAAGAAGCTCCCTCAAATAATATCTGGAGATAGGGCGATCTGGGTATCTCTCATTAAATAAACGTTCCGCTTCATGGAGATTCTTTCTCGATTCACCAATTATTAAGATAGCTGCCACTTATCGGCTTGAGTACGTACCATTTTGCCTCTTCAACGTCTCGTTAAACAGTGATAAAATTGAATATTTAAGCTATTTAGAAAAACTTTGCAAAGCAACGAATACTATTAAATTAAAAACGTCAATTTGCTTTACAACTAACCAGAGGCGGTCTGAAAAATCTTCAATATTTAAATTTGAAATAATAATTTTGGTATCTATTCAATTTATCCTCCAAATTTTATTAATGTGAGTGTAGCCGTTCAGAAGATACGAGGGGGGGAGGAGACTTTTAAATAGCACTGTATATCTGGTTTTGTACGTGAGCTCCTCAATTAGATCGCTCCTGTTGAGAATGATTCGTGCAGGCTGTGGATACGAAATGATCGAACAGGCTTGTATTATGCTCGGAGTACAATTTCAATTCAATGTTATATTCATTTTATAATTTATGAATGATATTTTTGTCCTCCGTGTATATTAAAATCCGTGACCATATTTTTCCAGGATCCGGTCTTAAGAACGATCTCAGCTAACAAGAAATTGAACTGAAATATTAACGTTAGACAAATACTACATAAAGATTTTCAGTTATTTTCCGCTTTCAAGTTGAACATTTTAAAAAGAGAGTTTAGTTTAAATTGTGTGCTGGCAAGTTGAAATAGAATTGGAAATGGAAAAGTTAAAATGTTGAAGTGGTCGCTAAAGAAATGGGAAAACAAAGTTTACAAGATGGTACTTCCATTTTCTACCGGTAGTTAGAATACGATAAGATGCCACTCAAGACGCTTTGACGTGAGTGCAAGAGTTGTATTGTTTACGGTGTTTTAAAAAGTTAGAGTCGGTGGAAAAGAATTGAACTTAATCGTGGAAAATTGACGTGAGTTATCCGGAATAAATGCTCTCCACTTGATAAAAGAAATTGAAAAGTATTTTTAAGTAGGTTCAGGGATATTACGAATGCTTTTGCATTATATTAAAAGGGTATTAAAAAAAATAGAAGACAGTACATTTGAACTTCATCACCGGGGTTTCATAACAGACTGTCAGTATCAAGAATATTATGAATTTAAGTGAATAGCAGTGAAGCAGTGTCAAGCGCGGTTAGTACTTGTAGTCCAATAAATGAAGGCGAAAAATAACGTCAACATGGGCATCAGGTCCAGCAAGGGGAATTTTTTTTTCGTTTCGAAGGTAATAGTGGGTACATTGAACCCCCAAAATGTCAGGTGTCTGAAATTCGTGGAAGGGTCGGAAAATAGCTCTAGAGATCCCGAAAATCCGTTTTCCGCCGATATCTCCCAAACTACGACCCCTAGAGAATTTTTGTTCAGACAAAAAATAAAGGGCAGAATTTCTTTCGTTACACCAATATTTTTTGCAAAAATGGTGGTTGAAAAGTTCGCAGTTTTCTGAAACTGAAACTGACGCTTCTAGCCCAAAATCTGGGATGAGCGACCCTGAAAATACACTAATTTCTATGTTTAGGCCTCCAGGCATCTATGGTAGATGGCGCCACCTTGCATTTTCGCAACCTCGAAATAATTAAGGCCATGAAAAGAAACATGAAAACGATCGATCTCTTACCCACTCTCGGGGTCAAAAAAGTTATCGCTTTCTTTAAAATTGAGACCCTGGCCTGTTTTTATTGGACAGACCAATTCTAGGAATGATTGTGTGCGAAAAGGATTGAAAGTAGACGCTAAAATTGCGAAAATAACTTTCCCATTCTTCATTACCTAATACCTCTTCCTACACAAGCGATGAACTTCCGCAGACGATACCTTCTCCAGGAACAAATGGTGGTTGTCTTTCCTGGTCTTGCTAACATTTATTAGGGTTTCTAGTCCTCGGGTAACCGTTGTAACGTCTTCAGTCAGAGCTTGATAACAAATAAAACACACGGGCGTACTAGAATCCTCTGCGACTTCCATTTTTCTACAGGAATGAACAATATTTATCAAATCATTAGATGTTATTTCACCCACAACAATATTAATGATCTTAATTAAAAAAAATGGAACCTCACCGTGTGCTCCAAAAAAAAGAAGCTCAAGAATTTTCAATATTTCCCTGTGTTTTTTATCAATAAAAATTTCAAAATGTATCATTTAATAATAACAATAAAATTAATAATGACTTGAATTTCACTTTTTACACTGGAATACTACTAATTTATTCTATAAAAATCACGAAAGAGATAGTGTTTACATGTAAAATTGTCAGTTGTTGACAAACAATGCAGCAGAAAGCATCCACGTGTACACGCACTATGGCAGACGCCGTCGACCACACTATAGTTGGGTGGCGTGGAGGCGTGCGAGAATAAAATGAGGCATCCATTACAACAAATTTAGAGACAAATTCCTTTTTAATGCATCAAATAAAATACTTGATACACATATCAAAGGAAAGTTCAGAATATGACCTTTCATCGGGTATGATGCTTGACCGGGAAGAATTTTACTGTAAAGAGAAAAAACTGCTGAAAAAAACTTAGAAGAATAGCTGTCTTCCCTCAGAAAACTGGAAATTTCACCGATTTTCCTGAAAACCCAGGGGTCTGGGCCAAAAAAAATTATACTATCGGCAAGAAGATATTCTAACCTTTCTCCCAATATCAATTATAAGCGGGTTTGACAGTTCATCATCGAGAAATTCCCGATAAACCAGAGCGCTCGGGAAAACTCCAGAAATCCACAAAAATCGCCTCTTGGAAAACACATTATTCAAAAAAATACGGGCAAATTATTGGTAGCATTGTTTCGGAATAAATAAAGTACCCCCAAAGAACCATTATCCAATAGAATTGGCTGAAATAACTATTAATAAAAATAATATGAATATATCCATGGAAGCACTAAGAAATCTAGCAAAGACGAATTTTGGCCTGATTTTCCAATGACCCAGGAGCACAATTTGATGATGGATGAAAACACGCCTTAATAGCCACAGATCCCTTCTTTCACCCGCACTTGGATTCATTAAAAAATATTGATTTTTCACGCGAGTTATTAAAAAATTGATAATTTACTTGGGAACGTCATGCCCTCAGAGCGTGCTCTCTATAAGCCGGCCTGGAGCTCAATTTTGGGTCGGTGTTCGGGCCATTTATCTCGAAAACTATCCAATTTTTCGAAAAATGCTTGAGATCATTTTTGTGGGCAAGGAACTGCTCTTTATTTTTCGTCTGAACAAAAATTCTCCAGTGGTCAAATATCGACAGATATTGCGGGAAAACGGATTTTCTGGAATTTCAGAGCCATTTTCCCACCCTTCCACAATGGTCAAGTACCTGACATTTTGGGAATTGAATGTGCCTACCATAACCTGCAAATTAAAAAAAAAGTGGCATATCACAGCTCGCCAGCACCAATGACCACGAGGTATAATGTAGATAGCCGTCATTTTTATAGGCTTCTATTTCTGTGAGGCTATTAAAAATAGCAATAAAAAGAATATTTCTCCAATTTATATTTTAAATTTAATAGAAAGCCCATTAGCGGGGGAATTCGGAGTAATGAAATATTATCAGTTTATTTCTTTCAAAGTTTTTGCAACGTATGCATGTATTAAACGTGAACGATATTATTATGTTATCATAGAAAAAATATAGTATGCAATTCGCAACCAAATATATTATGTATCATTTTGTGCTCATCGCATGATATACTATTTCGTCTCAGGCGTTTCCTCAATTATTATAAAATGGTTAGTTATGGGAACATTGGATTTCTTTTTAAGGATAAAAAAGGAAATAGCTGCATAAAATTTCTATTCACAAAAAAATATAATGAGAAGTTTTATTCTCGTGAGTTATTGAAAAGGAATGCACATGAAAAAAATTAAATGGTGTAATCAAGTATATTTAAAATGCTTTCTCCTCTATTCCCTGCTCACTTCTCATGGAATATTCACCAAACAATTATTTTAAATTGGTCTTGACAGGTGAAAGCACTCAAGTATTATTATGATTTCTTCCATGAGAATAAAATGGATTCAACGAGCTGTCTAATGAAGATTGGACCGACACATTGCCTGAGAGTGATGAAATAAGTGCTCCAATTAAGAGAACAAAAAGGTAGAACGTGTCGCGGGACACACGGTAGGAACTTTAGTTCCTTTTAAGCAGAAATTATGTAATACATCTGACGTTATAGATGAACAATTTGCAAAGCTTCGGTGGCCGAGTAGTGAGCAAACCAGACTCTCACGCGGTAGACCCGTGTTCGATGCCCCGTGAAGGAGTTTTTTCTATTGTTAATTTTATTTTTGAATAATTATTCTTCTTGATATTAATAACGACAACATGTAGACGTTTGAAATATTTAGCAGAATATTCATTATTATAGATAATGGTACGGTACCCTTCATGAGGGAGTCCGACTGGCAACATCTACTTATAACAGCATCGTATATTGGAAGAGGGAAATCGTAGCATTATACAAACTGGACATTCAAGAACTGTACGTTTACCACAATAAAATTAGTGGAAACATAAAATTGAATTGTTAAATTTTCAATTTGAAGTTATATTACAGTTTATAGAAATTTTTATTTTCAAGATTTTTTCTTAAGTGGGTCATAGAAAAATATGCTGTTCGCTGTGGATTGTCCATATCGCCCTTGAACGATTGGCCATCATATCCACACTAGTTGCATAAACTACTATTTCTATCAAAATATGCCCTTGTGCATTCAAAAACAACCTGCCAAATGTCAAATCAATTTATCCATCCATTTCAAAGTTATCGAATCAAAACATTCAAGTTTCCAAAATTTCAAAACCCTGTACTTCGAAAAGTGAATGTGCTAGACCCTTTAATCCTCATATCATTTTGTCCAATTTTACGAGAGGAATCTACATGCAAACGTTGTAATTACCCTTAACGTTCAAGATGCTTATATCATTTTTTGCGCGATCGTATTGAAATAAATTCCGAATTAAATAATTTAAATTTCTTCGAAATGAGCGAAATGTCAAGAGTGACATTTGTACCTCTTGATCAGTTTAAAATATATTTTGCATTTTAGTGAAATTGTTTTTATGCTATTTATTACTTTTCGACGTCTGAACGGTAAGTAAATCACTTACCGACGTGTTAAACCAGTAAACACAACCTACCGTCCTGACAACCGATGCTGTAAATAAACAAAAAAGATCAATCGCGGAAAAAAGTATTATGGAAATAATAGTAAAAATTTATTCGAACAAATTCAAGTAGATCACCAGAACTGCGAATACCAGCTTTGCATAGAATTTTAATATAGCATCGGTGGTTCAGTGGAGAATGCTCGCCTTCCACGCGGGCGGCCCGGGTTCGATTCCCGGCGGAAGCATATGAATCGCTGCTTCGTGAACGAGAGAGAGACTCAGGAGAGAGCACACGCACGCAAGCAAGGCACATAACGAAGCAACGTAACATAACGTAACGTAACGGTCAGATCTTTTGCGTCGCGACCCCCGGTCGCTCAAACATAACCTGACGTAAAGAACTAAAGTTCCAATAATTTCAATAAAAGTGAATAGTTGAGCTTTCGTTGGAATATGAAAGTTTCATGTAAAATCGGAATATCAGTGGTAGAGACGTTTGTTTTCGATGGACGCTTTTTCCAGTATAATTCGATAATGTTATCGTGGCATCAATAAAAAATAGTGAATAAAACACCGAAATGTTTACATTTTCAGCCAACACAGGAGAAAAGTCAAAGACGCAAGGCCACTTTACATAGACAATGAATGGTAGGTTGATTCGTCATCGGAGAGTAGCGCTGATAAAGACTGGAAAACGGTCGTTAAAACACACGTGTATCGTTTATACAAGGGTCACACGCGAATTACTACCTTCATAGTTTGTTGATCAATAGATTTTCAGAAGTGCCAGAGGGCAGTAGATATACTACAGTTATAGGGAAAACAATGTGTTAAAGATAGAAAGCCATCGAGGTGATGTGTAAGAGTGAGACAGAGAGATATCACATGTGTCGTCAAATATCTTGTGCCCACCCCCCAAATTCTAGACTCCGTAAACTTTAGACCCCCCCAAATTCAGGCCCACCCAAGCGGCACTGTTGTAGAGCTGTGGTTGATAACGCAATAAGGAATCTAATATGCAACATGTCTAGAGAAAAACTGGTTGTTACTCGTACAACAACATTACTCAATAGTTATTTTCCTAACAGGTGCGGAAAGGCACTTTATGCATGAGTTAGGGACATTATTTCTTCTACGACCGTATATACAAAAAATTATAGGTAGCAACCAAGTTATTTCATTTCAACATATATAATATACAAAATTTCAACTACAAACTATTAATTATTATATATTGATATGAATTTAGTGTTTTGTGTATTAATATTATTATTAAAAAAAATTTTTATTTATTGTATTGATGTGTTTGTTTGTTGGGCGCCAATGATTTTTAGAATGGTATCATACACCACTTACCGTTTTTCTAGGACTCTTCAATACTCAGGGTGAGTTCAGGTATTAAATTATTTTATTTTTGTTTTTTTTTTAATTCTGTTTACCTTTTTTAATTTTTTTTAACTTTAATTATATTCGAAAACTTTTAAGGCCGGTCGTGTGTCCTTGCCCTTGAAAATGTTCAATAGTGTATTAAGTTTGCCAACCTTATGAAAGAAAGAAAATGAGTTTTGTGATCAGTGAAATATTAATAAGTTTATTATTTTACTTTTTATTCAAATTCATTTTATAACCTAACTAATAATTTTTTATTTTTCAGGTTCTTTCTTTTTAGATTAATAATAGCCAAGAAACCTTTTATAAAGCTTTTGAAGATTGAAGACACTGAAAAATTTATATGAAAAGGATTTTAATAATTTAGAAAGAAGTTATCAAGATTTCTGTTTAAAGTTCGGATTAAAAATCAAATATATTTCAGGTGATTTGTTTATTTTTATTTTGTCGAGTTTAATTCAAATTTTAGTTCATTTTTTTATAAGTTACATTATAAATTTGAAACTGTCTTCTCTAGTTTGATTTATTTTTGTTTATTGATAAGAGAAATTTCCCTTTTAAATAGTTTTTATTTTTAAAATTTTATATAGAAATAACCCTTGTTTGGTGTATGTGATGTATGATACTATTTTCCATATCAATATATTAATATTAGAAACACAATTTGTTGCATTTTATAAATTACTTAAAATTGCCGGTCCAGTGTAGTTATTTGGTGTTAACTGGTAAGTAGATGACATCGATGAGGATGGCATCGGCTGCAGATCACATAAAGATGACGATGGAGGTGACGGCAACGGTTTTAAGTCATTTGTAGATGAAATAATTTTATCTGATATATTTTTCTTATATCAAACCCGGGTGTTTGATAGTTGTTTTGTGACACTACTTCAAAGAATGTACGGGGTTATATCAAAATATCTTCATCATTTTATATTTTCAAAAAATTAAAAATGCAACTAAAAGATAGAAAAGATGTTTATTTTATTTGATGGACTATTCCGTAAATATTTATTTACCTGTTGTAACAATAGTGGATGGATAATGGACGATATAATAAAAGAGGTGAAAGATCAAGTAAAGAAATTCACAGTGGGTTATAGAAACATGGAGCTTATACAGATTTCTGAATGGGCCTTTGCTGACGATTTAGTGATATATGCTGAAAACGAAAAAGATCTTCAAATAAATCTAGACACCTGGAAAAAAGCTCTTCAAAGTAGGAACCTAAAAATAAATGCAGAGAAAACAAAAGTAATAGTAATAGGGCAAGAAAAGAAGAATCTCGAAATACAGCTAAAAGGACAACAGGTACAGCAAGTGGATACATTTAAATATTTGGGAGTGAAAATACATAAAGAAGGGAATAATAACGCTGAAATTAATGGACGCATTAAAAGTGTCCTCAATCTGTATTATGCAATAAGTAATACTTTCATCCGCAAGAAAGAAGTGTCAAAAAGAACAAAAATGACAGTCTATAAAACCGTTTTTATACCAATTTTAACGTATGGGAGTGGAAGCTGGGTTCTTACGAAAGAGACAAAAAGAAAATTACAAACGGTTAAAATGAAGTATCTGAGAGCAGTATAAGGAATCACAAGAAGGGACAAAATTCAAAATGATTATATAAGAGAACAACTAGAAGAAGAACCACTGGGAAGATGCATAGAAAGGAATCAGTTAAGGGGAATCTATCGGCAGCGATGTGAGAAAATATCGAAATATTTTTGGCAAAGAATTTTGAGGTAATGGATGTATTGAAAATTAAGAAAAAAATATATCATGTAGATTAATGTTGAACTTAGAGTTTTCATTGAATGAAAACTTTGAAATGCTAACCAAATTTTGTTGAAAAAAATACGAATCATGAGGTAATTACACATTTTAAGCAAAGTTTGAGCCCTTGTAAAGAATTAAATATGGATTAAATGGAAAAACTAATTGATGAGAAGTCTAATTTGAAGCTTTATGAATACTATATAAAAATCTCAGAATCCTCAAATTACTTATGACAATACAATTCCTTATTGAAATTCGGTTGCTACCACTAAAATATCGGATAAAAATCCATCGCTCGCTTTTCTATCCTTCTATGACTGACATTGTCTCTCTGCTTCGGAAGTCGCGTGCCGTTCCATTGTTGATACAATGCTCGCCGGTCCCGGCGTCTCCCAGTTCAGTACTGACGAAGCTTATAGAGTAGTACGTGAACCAAAATCCGCTTGGACCGCTTGGCTACCTACATGTTGCGGAGCTTTCATATTTATAATAAAATTTTCGTTATGTGAACTTCAACGTGAGGACGTAGGGAAACAAAAAAATATACAAAGCATAATTATGCAAGGTCGAATTTGGTAGATGCCCCTTAAGGTGGTATGGCCACTTAGTACGCATGAAAAACAAGCAACAGGCAAAAGTGATATGGCGAACAAAAGCATGTGGGAAGCGACCAAGGAGAAGACCACGAAAAACCTGGGATGATGAAGTAGCGGAAATTCTGAAAGAGCGTGGACTAAATCGGCAGGAGGCGGAGTTAAAGGCTGGTAATGAACGGGAATGGGCTAAATTTGTACACAATTGAAAACACCTTAACACCTTAGGGAATATTAAGGTTCTGATTATATATATAACAATAGTTACAACTTTCGAAGTGAAAAACTATCTAATAAGGTCAAAATTTGCATTATTTCACTTTGCCGCACTAGTGCGGAAAAGTGACACTTTCAAAACTAAAATGCTTGCGGGAAAGTGGGTTAAAACGCACGGTCGTAGAAAAATAAATTATCTGAAACTGACACCTGCCATATTGGTTGAACCAACGTATCAAAAATACTTGAAATCTAGATTTCAAGTATGAGCAATATTTGTTTTTGAGATTGAGTGGAGTATGAGAAATACGTCACTTCTCATAGCAGTTGTGGGGGAGAATTGTCACTTTTATCGTGGTTCGATAAAACCACACACTAATTTCGTTTCTAGACACTTTGCAGCCATATTAATACAAAATCGTGACAAAAAATCTAATTAAAGAAAAAAATTCCCAAATCACGACATGACGCATGGTGGGAGGCATTTGCAAATACATTTTGTGATACGCCAACAACGTTGAATGGAAAAAAGAGCAGAACTCCACGAATTCCACAAGCATGTGCACTTGTAAAAATTCCTTCCCTTGCCTCATTACGACATAAATAACTCGAGTCGGAATTCAATTTCAGTTTAAAATAGAAATGGTTTCCACCACAACGTAAAATAATTTCTTCCATTCCATTCATCGGTGAGGCCAGTCAATCACGAAACAAAATAAGCATCGAAATAATTTGGTTTCTCATAATATAGGTAGCGACTCTTAATATGAATAAATTGGGTATACCATAAAAGTCTCGCCACGATGGATGAAGAAAATGAGTTGGTATACATAATTATCCGGAATTGTATATATTATCTTGTCACACAAATAATATACGTAAAATATTACATACAAAGCCATCGTTTTCAAATACTTTCACAAGAAACTTCACTCCTACAATGTCATATTGTTAAGTAAATAATAACATTGTTTTCGCGAGATGGTTTTTGGGTAATTTTCAGGACGAATAAATATATACATTGTGCGAGTACAGTTAGATAAAATGGTTCACATTTTACGAATGAAAATTGTTTCATTTTCACCTACCTCAAAAAACTACTTATCGTTACCTTTGTGTAATAGCTTTTCTCCAATCAGTGTCTTGTTTCATTAAATATCTATATTTTATGAAGCAAAAAATTAAAATAATTTTGAGACATTCTAAAATACTTCAAAATTGTTGTTTCATCGTCCATCAATTCCTTATATGGAGTTATAAATTCTCCTCCACTTACTTGTTTCATCCATCTTAATGTACCCATTTCTTTATTTGACTTTCTCCCTCTTCCTCGTCTGGAGTTATAACAATAATTGCCATTTCTTTCTGAGTAGAGAAGGCTATCTTCAAATTCTGACATTTCACTGAAATCAAGGTACCTACTGACCATGTACGGACTGCAGAAAATTTACGAAATATTCACGGAAAGAATGAGGAATAATAAAGAAGCAAATAAACAACCAAAGAGAATGGCAGAAGAAGTGGAAACAAAAAAGAAATGAACCACTTTTCTTTCTAACTTCCATAGCAAAGGCAAATAAAAGGATTATCATACTGTCGAATAGTCAAGTGTCCATTAAAGCACTGAGCTCTTGTGTAATCAGTTCCAAAATGGTGTGGGAATGCCTAGACAAACTCAATGAACTAGGCGAGAACAATAGTCACCTTACCATGGATTCCAGGACACACTGGAATAGAAGTGAATGTAATGGCAGTTAAACTACCAAAGAGGGGGACTGAAATACCCTTTTGGGGGCCTGATCCTTTTTGCGGAATTAGCTTCAATGTAATATAAGAAGAAATAGGCAAAGCCAAGGAAAAGTGAAGATCTGACCATTGGAAAGATTCTGTAGGGTTTGGACAATCAAAGATTCTTCTGGGTGCCTACAACCTGTTGAGATCAAATGAATGCACAAATCAAAGTAAAACGGCGTTTCAACAGGAATCTAGCCTGAATGGTCACCTGGAAAAGCTCAAAATAGTGGAGGAAGAACAATGTAGATTTTGTGGCATGGAAGAAGAGTCCTCCATCCGTACACTCCCCAAATGCAGCGCACTCCAGAATCCTGAGGCACAGCACCTGGGAGATTACTGGATAGAAGAGGAGCATTTGCCTAAGTTGAAGCCTACAGATATCCCAATATTCCTGCAGGAAATAGGTCTGGTGTAGTCTAAGTAGAAGTGAGGGGGCAAAATATATAATTTAAGTCTCTGTGGAGTCACATAAAAATACATATATACATACATACATACATACAACGTTATTTAAATCCCCAGTTAGTTGCAGTGCAGTAAAGGGTAGATAAGTATGAATATCCTACCCAACTAGCAAAATGGAATTCTAAGAGGACTGAATTGTTGTATAATAGTCGAATAGCGTTGTTTTAGCGACTTTTTATTGCTATAAAGCCTTTTGTTGTGATAATTTTGTTTTTTTAAAGAAAATTGTTGTATTAGATGATTTTATAGTGACTTTTACAATATATGCTATAACGCCTCATACGATAATTTCTTAAAAAATGATATTATACCTTATAAGCCAGTATACAATATCAAAAATATCATTTTATAAGACTTTTATACCTATTGTATAAGAGTAATATAATATACTTTATAACTAACAGCTTCAATATTATAAAATAGTTACTTAAGCTTGTCTAATTGAAGCTGTATAATGTTGTATGATAAATATTGTATAGCATTCAATTGCGTTGCATTATAAAACAATTTTTAGTTGTATAGTGCCTAAATATTCTTCGTTATAAAACAGTTATCGTATACCGTTCCATTTGACAATAACAGCATTATAAAAAAATATATTGCATCATACAACCATTTTGTAAGACCTTCATAGTGCCGCTTCAATCCCATTTTACAGATGACAAACTATTGAATCATTTTAGAACTGTATAATGATTATAAAACAGTCATATAAGAGTTGTATAAACTTTTAATAGAAATATTATACAACCAAACAGTTGTATGAAAATGGGCCCTTTTCAGTTGTATAAGGATCATATAATTGTTTTGTAGGCTGTTATAAGAATATATAAGTATCCTATAAGACATATCTTGTAGCTGTTTATACAAACCTTATAGAATTTAAATTGCTACTTGGGTAAGGGGATAATTTCATATTGCAGTTCCACGGAATTTATTTAAATTAATGTTAGGACAGTGGAAATACTTTTGTGAAGTGTTTTTACTTTGGAGTTTTGGATTACAAAGGTTCAAACAAAACTACATATTCAAAACTATACACAATTCCCCTCTTAATATAGGGAGACCGGGGATGGTATGGACACGGGGTACGTGTGGACAGGCTGGTAGTTTCCGGTTCAGTAGAGTTTTATTACTTCTACTATTGCTTGATAGATGGCTTATGGTAATATTCTAACCTCTAAATAAGTACAATTGACTGAGAACACGTGTTGTTGTTTTGTACTGATTTTTGTGAAATTAGCTATTGGGTATGTAAATTTTTATATGTCGTTTATAAAGTTTTTCTTTTTTAACGAACTAATTAGCTGAACGTTAGTAGATACAATGAAAACCGCATACTATTGTGGCACTGTTGACGATGCATTCAGTTTCGTTTTAGTTGAGATTGTGTAGTATAACAATATTTACAGTAAAATTGTCACCTGGGGATGGTCTGGACAACGACCTACGGGGTACGTCTGGACACTGTCCATACCATCCCCGGGCTTAAAAATACTGAATAAATTACGTTTTTGTATTGAAAAATGGACAGCTGGATAGCACTCACTGCTTGGGACAGAGCTGCTACTCCAGAAAACATAAAATCTGGTTTCAGATGCACTAAAATATTTCCATATGACAGAAATGTATTTAAGGAACAGGATTTCTCGTCTTCGTCGGTTTCTGATCGACCAATTAATGAAAATGCAACAGCATCTAAAACGGACACAACGGACACTGAAAATAACCTCCAAATTTTAGACATAGATGTTTATAAAGCGGATAATGGTCAACCATCAACATCAACGAATATTGCAGGTGAAGAAAATAGAAAGACATTTGTGAAACCAGAAGACCTACTTCCATACCCTAAAGCAAAACCTCGAGTAGCTTCGAGGCGTGGAACTCCTAAAAGAAAATCAATAGTAGCAACCTGAAAGAGATGCAATAGCAGCGCAAAAAAATAAAAAAGTTAAAATTGACCAGACGAAAATCACAAAAGCAACAAGAAAAGTGTTCGAAGATAGCTCTGATGAAAGCGAAGATGATTGGCAAGAGGATCCCTCAGATGATGTGCTTCAATTTAGCGATGATGACGAAATAGGCAAGAGAAATGAAAAACTTAGAGATAGGTACATTTTTAATTGTAAAAGTAAGTGGAAAGTGTTCAGCGAGAAACTATGTTGCCGATATTATTAAAAAAGAAACAGATGGGTACACAGTTCAGTTTGTGAAAAGGCATTTTTCTTCGTTTCGTTTTACTACTGCACACGAGCCCCCTGCGTTTGTATCGTATGATGATATTTTGTATGTATTACCACCTGGAATTAAAGACAAGAGAAAAAGATTCTATGATAAGGTCTATTTTAATGTTGATCTTTCAGAATTTTGTATTTTTTACGTAGGTACGCACCTACTTCTGTATCTGTATCTGTAGAGTGGGGAGGGTGAGTGTGTA
>CAJUYG010004796.1:0-15649 GCA_910591675.1 Galerucella calmariensis | reverse complement strand
AATGCATATTTCCGTTTATAAGTGATAACGAAATAATGATTTCGAATAGAATTCCATGAAAAAACTCTGAATTCTAATATGTTTATATAGGACTGACATTATCTGAGACCCAAAATACCAATAATGCGCCCTCTTACTTCTACTTAGTTCCTGAGGAAAGTCTCAGAGACTAATAGATCATATTTAGACCTATCTCCCGGAAGAATGTCAGGATATCTGCAGTATTTAATGTCCCTCTTTTATCCTGTAGTTTCCTAGGATTGTGAATGCAATTCCCGTTAGGATCCCTGTTAAAACTCTTAGTGCAGTTTAAGTTTGATTATCTGAGCCCCCTAGATCTTTTCAGTGGTCAGTTTAAAATACATATTCTTCCTTGTTATACAGTGTTAGTATGAAGTATGGAGCTTCCTAAGGATCTCCTCAATGGCTCAATATTTTTGAAAGAAATTGCTCATCGCCTTCTAAAAAATCCAAGGAATTCATAAATGCTATGAAATTCGATGTACCATTTCCGATTGAACCGGAAATGCATATCAACTTTGTTATTTTAAATAGTATAGTCTTACATTCTCTAATTCCTTGTGAAATTCTGCACACAGTAAACTTTTCCATCATTTTTATCGAAAAATTGAGGCTTTAATCAATAATTTATCGTTTTTGACATAGTTAGCCATGGATGAAATGTCAAGCCTTCAATTGTCAATCGATTATTATAATAATTAAGTATTTATTATCACCTATAATTATTGATGATTCACTGAGTAATCTACCTATTGGTGACAAGGTGTAGAATAATATTTTTCCGTGTTATATATTACTGTAATGAATGTATCGTCGATGGATACTTGGTAGATTATAGGTGTGGAAGTGCCTCTGAATTGGTGGTGTTGCTGGTCACTCGGTGGGTCATCTTACAGGAATAAAACAACTACCTGTAGCACTGGGACACGTTCTGTTTATCACTTTAACTTACTATTATACATTAAACTACTTATTACTAACACTAATATGAATAGTGATGGTAAACATAATTATAATAAGAATCGATAATTAGAATGCCTCTTAAAACACTATCGTTAGCATATTTATACGACGAGTCAAGTTCATCATAAGTAAATATAAATAATACTATTTTTGTTTATTTCACGCTCTGAACTTGACTTCGTACGTGCAACCTTCCTAATTCTTATTTATATTTATTGGAATTAGCTTCAAGGGAATTTATGTCTTTTAATTTTAATATTATTAAAACTTATTGTTTTGACCAAAAGGCATCACATTGCTATTGTCTTTTCTATAATGGTGTATCTAAGTGGAGGAAATTTTAAATATGCGAGGATATGGAGGGCGTTCTTATAAGGAAATTTTAAACCCATTTAATGAAGTTAATCCAGGTTACCAAATCACAAAATTAGCAGTTGTGGAAATTGTGACGCGTTATTTACGAACACATCACGTAGTAAATGAACCCAAGGCAGGAAGACCAAAATCAGCGACAAATGACAATGTAAAGTTGGATGTGTTACTATTACTTGAAGAAAATCCACTAATATCAACTACCCAGTTAGCTATTGACTGTGACATAAGCAAGATTTCCGTCATGAACATAATGAAATCCGAGGAATTGGAACCATATACAAATTTCACTTCTGTGACGAATTAACTGAAGATGATCCAGATCGCATAACAGAATTTTGCAAAAACATTCAGAAGATATGTATAATAGCAAATCCAAAATGTATCAAAACGTTTTGCTTAAGTGGTAAAGTGAAGAGGCATAACCATCGTATCTGGTCTATAGAAATAATTCCAGTCACTCCAGTCAGTGAAAGTATAGTCAATATTAAGTCAACAATTAAAAATAATTGCTTTTAATTCCACTGTAAAAGGCAATTTTTCAAGAAACTAAACTGAAGAAATTGTTGCAAATGTTATAATTTTCATTCAGCGGAAGACGAGAGATAAAAATTGAAGATTTTGGAAGGGTACCAAAACGTACAGCTGAGAAACTGGTGTATGTATTCTCCACAATTGGAATGAGTATATTTTTATTCAATTCCAGCAAAAAATGGCAGAAGCGAACACGCCAAGAGCTTTGAAAAACTTTATACGTTCAATTATCATATAGGGACAAAGGCGACGAGGCTTCTGAATTTTCAATTTTAACAATTATGTGATACTTTTTGTGTTGAATGTATTTAGATGGAAACTATATTTTGTCCATACACTCGTAAATTCATTCCTATTTGCTTTTTTTCTGAATGAGCTTGTAGTCTAAATGCCGAGTAATTATTTAACAAAGTTTGCAATACACAATATATCGCCAATACCCTCGGTGTCCTATAATTTCTCTTTATACCGAGGTGCACGTAAACATATGTTGGGACATCAACGGCATTGTTCGTTTTTCCGTGAACACAAACAGATGATAAAATATAAATAAGTCTTGTCACGACATCGCTTAAACAAAAAAAATTAAATGATATCGTATAGTATGGGTTAGGTACTTTGAAAGGGTGTACACAATCGCTACTCGATGGTTTTTGAGTTTCATATAACAATAAATGATTATTTAATTACCGGGAATTTAAATAAGAACAATTTAGGTTGTTTTGGGAATGCCTAGGGAAACTCAATGAACTAGGCGAGAACAGCATCGTCATTTTAGTGTGGGTTCCAGGGCACACTGGAATAGGAGGAAATAGCAGGAAAGAAGCTGAAACTTTGTAGCGATATCAGATCCAATGTCATATTTTTGTCATTACCAGTAACATGCAAATATTTGAAAAATACCTACTAAACACTATCAACTGGAGATACAAACACAAAACTTCAATAGCCAAACATTTTAAATGGTTTCAAAGAAGTGCAAGTGCAACTTTGAACTCCTGCTTTTAGATTCAGTAACTGTTTTTCAATAACATCATTCCTCTCTATCAATTTTTATTTTTGTACTTTTATATTGTACCAATGATCTAAAACATTGTCTTTTCAAAGCTGTTATTACAATAAGAAAATATTTGCACCTATACCGATAAAATTACTGGAAAACACCCTGTACATAAATAACTGTTAAGACTCTCGGAGAAGTTAATAATATAAATTGAAGGAATTTACAATGTCTTCGGGTTAAAAGTAATGAATACTAAAGGATTATGAAAGGATAATTATGTTCTTTTTGTTTTGTTTGAAATTTCCAAGTAGCTATCTGGCTTGAGGCTGCTGACGGCACTGCTCTCTACGCACACCAGCGTAACGATTGTGAAATGCAAAAGGGATATTACAAGTTCATTTATTTTGGAACAATATTTATATAATAGTGAAATATTGATGAGCAAAGCAAGAACCAAGATAGTAGTTGTGAGCAAAGTTAGACTTTGTTTTTGCTTTTTCTTTAAGTGTGAAGAAAAATAAGTAACAGGTAGAATGATCAAGACCAAGACTAAATGAGCAAGAACAGTACCAATACCAATACTGAATATGCAAGACCAAGACCAAAATTAAAATACTTAACGTACAAGAAAATAATTATACTCTGATGCATTTTTAATATAATGTAAATGAAGAATTTGGCTAGTTGATAATTTATTGTAAATTATCCATAGTTTTTAGCCCTGATGATCTTTAAAAGTAAAGAAACATTAGTAATAGGTAAAATTATCAAGACCAAGACAGAGGCTAAATAACCAAGACTAAATGACCAAGATCAAGATCAAGACTTTGTACGCAAGACCAAGGCCGGACGATTTGAACAAGACTAGGACCCAATAAGCGAAACAGTCTTGGTAACGGTCTCGGTCTTGCTTGTCCGTTGTTGGTCTTGTTCCAAGTTCCAATACGTTCTGGACTTGCATAATTGAGTCTTGGACTTCAAATAGTCATAATCTTGGTCTTGCTTACTCAGTATATGTCTTGGTTTCGCTCAAATAGTTCGTTACTTACGTCTCTTGATAGGTATAGGAACATTATAAATGATCAACAACATACTTAGTCTTTGGATGATTCGAAAACTCACTCGCTGCGCTCCCTTGTTTTGGAAACTTCATCCGTGTGAATAATAGCCATCATTCTGCACTCGTTGAAGAATATACTATTCCAATACAACAATAAACTATTCAATTATGACATTTCGCCAGTCTTGTCACTCTTGTCTGTTCATGCGCATTTGCAAGTACATAATCAACTCGTTCCAAGAATTGATTTCACTAGGCATCGGAAATGTAATCTAACTGTAGTTATAATGTAATGATAATGAACGTTTCATAAATCCGCCTTAAGTTTTTTGCTCATTTATTTATTTGACCCATTGTAATTTTTTGCTTGTGTCACTCTGTACAAGTTTCTTTACAGTTTTTGCCACTTACACATTACCAGTATTACGTGTTGGTCATGTTACAGTCAAAGAAACGTGTAAATCTATTTAATTGCTAATTTTGTTTCTCGATTTTATCTTGCTGTGCGTGTTAGCCAAAAGTTAAATATCATCATATTATTATAACGTTATTTTTTCTAGTAGCGTATAATTTAAAAATTAACCTGTACATTGTTTAAAATAACAAAACAGTAAAAATAGTTTCGTCAAATTATAGATACTCAAGAGAAAGCATCTTTTAATATTTGCGGAAATGGGGATAGTGACATTCAGTAAATAAGCTGCAGAAATAACAAACTAGTGCAGGAACAAAGGTACTGGACTGCTCGAGTAAAGTGTTATCATGGCTGCAATTATTATTGGAAACTTTGAGAGACGGGCTCGAGGGGAAGAAATTTCACAAAAATGATTCGGCTGCTACAGCAACTCTTCTCACTTTTTTTTTCTGTGATGAAAATGAATGAATAATATTAAAATAAATGAAGAATGGAAGCTGATTTCATAAATTTGATAGAAATTGAGCTGTCTGTACTCATTCGTGATATTTGCTTTAGCTTATAAGAGGCTATTTTTAGTGGTTCTAAAGGTTTATTCAAAAATTCTTAAAATTAAACTCGACCGTCCCTGTTCTAAAGGTCCCTTAGTCGTGTGTGCGATTTAAAATTCACAACACACTTTTGCATGCCTGGGGATGCGCGCGGCGGACATCCTACAAAAACTTGTGTCATTTAAGCGATATAAAAATTCTTTTATGGTCATTGCAATTCAACGGGTCTTATTACGAGAGTTAAGGTCCCGATTATTTTTGGATTTCGAAGCCCAGTTCTGATTTGTTTTGCTTGACGTGACAACATCCTTTTTCACCGCCGGAATACAGTCTCTTAGGACTGTGGAATTTTTTAATTTCGACGTAAGACGTGTTGTAACTGATTGTGTATTTTTTTATACCAACTGATTGGTAAATACTGAATTTGTACAGTTTCTTTTTCTCTTCAAGTATTCTTACTCGGTTTTATCAAGTATAGTTCGTATATTTAGAAGCTGGAGCGATGAAATGTAAATTTGGAATGATAGTTGTTGATAATCCAGTATTCCAATCACTATTATACACACCTCGAATCGGTCCTCTTAAACTGCAAACAATACAACAAGGAGTTTGCCGAATTAAAATAAGGTGACAGTAGCATTAAGCAGGATCTAAACTATGCCGGGGTAGGCCGGGCGGGCTGACCGGTGCGGCCTAAGCCGCGTTGATGTAGACGCCCCGGGCGGCTTTGCCGGGTTAGAAAATGCCGGCGCTGGTCGTGCCGATCCCAACCCTCATAAAGTAGGTACAGATCAAAGGAAGCCGAGCCGAGCCGAACAAAAATATAGAGTGGGGACGTGCCGAGTGGCCCCGAGCGGCTTCAGTTAAAACTAAACATCCGGCAGAACTAGACGAATTATTTCATTTTCGACTCAGTTTGTTTAAGTAGGGTTTTTTATTGTTCATTTTAAGTGATGGAGTGGAATGAGGTATTGTTTTTTGATATTTTGGGTCCAACCTTGTTGAGTAGCATTTGAAAGTCCGATCGCTGCATTTGAAAAAGTTGGTGAAACCAACGTCATTTCGGTATTCCAAATTCAACGGGTCTTCTTCATCCAAAATTAAATCTTTCTTTAATTCGCCAGCCCTGAACAGCTGAAGTGCTCTTCTAAAGCTCGGGCGAATCCAAAATCTTCTTTGACGTCTTTTTGGGGGCTGATTTAAAGCGAGTATCACCTCAGCCATGGCTGACATAGCGACGTCATAGTCGGGTAATCATTTTGAAAACACTGAGGACACTTTAAAAAACTTCTAAAAAGTACTCTTCAACGAAGTCATCAGTCTTGGTGTTGAAACTAAATAATGTAGGTAGAAATAACCCGGTCGTCTTCGTTTTCGGTGTGGACGTCGTGCCGGCCCGAACGTACCCGCCCGGATTAGCACACCCGGGTCAACCCGTCCGGCCTACCGCGGCATAGTGTGGACCCTGCTTTACACATAATTATACTAATATTATTACATTATGCAAATGAGAGAATTAAAATGAATATATACAAAAAGAACTACGATTTTTCTTATGTTTTGAGTACTTAGTCCGGTAAACTATCGTCTTTAAAAATAATAATAACCCTATACTATATAGTAGTATAGTATATAATGGGTACTTTCTTCTATTCCAATCACTTGTTCGACGATTTCCCGTGATTATACACCAAGAAAACAATCAAAACAAAATAGGAAATGTATATATTGGGATATTTTCAGGTTTATGACAATTCCAAACAATAACAGATTCGTAGTATGTAAAATTTACATACTAAAACAATAATTAAATTTATTTTGTAAGAAAAATCACTAAATTTTCCCAAAACAAATCTAACATTTATATATTTATTGGGTTAAATATGCAATGATATGGGAGAAGGCGTAATACTGCGTGTCTGAGTGTCCCATACTCTTATCGATAGTATCACAAACGTATTCTTTTTCGATATTAAATGCTTTCAAAATTTGCGAGTCTTCAGGTTTTTTAAACGATTCCTCGAAGTACTGGTCATTTTTTATTAAATACTCTTGAATACTGTTGTTATTCGGTACTTAATTCAATTGAGGGTTTGATAAAATTGTCCATTAAAATTATATTTTTTCTTCAAACGTCAGTAAATCTGTCATTTTTCGACTGTGTAGGCGACCGTGAAATTTCATTTTTCCTCCGCCGGAGCTTTAGTTTTCACTTTCCCGCCAGCGGAGGGAAAACCAGAAACCCCAGGGGTCTGGGCCAAAAAAAATCATACCATTATAAGCGGGTTTGACAGTTAATCATTCCAGAAATCCACAAAAATCGCCTCTTAGAAAACACATTATTCAAAAAAATACGGGCGAATTATTGGTAGCATTGTTTCGGAATAAATAAAGTACCCCCCAAAGAACCACTATACAATAGGATTGGCTGAAATAACTATTAATAAAAATAATATGAATAAATCTATGGAAGCATTAAAAAATCTAGCAAAGACGAATTTTGGCCTGGTTTCCAATGACCCAGGAGCACGAATTGAGTGGATAAAAACACACCTTAGTAGCCACAGATCCCTTCTTTCACCCGCACTTTGATTCATTAAAAAATATTGATTTTAACGTGAGTTATTAAAAAATTAGTAATTCGCTTGGGGATGTCATGCCCTCAGAGCGTGCTCTCTATAAGCCGGCCTGGAGCTCAATTTTGGGTCGGCGTTCGGGACGTTTATCTCGAAAACTATCTAATTTTTCGAAAAAATGCTAGGGATCATTTTTGTGGGTAAGGAGCTGCTCTTTATTTTTCGTTGGAACAAAAATTCTCCAGTGGTCAAATCTCGGCAGATATCGTGAGAAAACGGATTCTCTGCAATTTCAGAGCCATTTTCCCACCCTTCCACAATGGTCAAGTACCTGACATTTTACGAATTTAATGTGCCTACCATAACCTGCAAATTGAAAAAAAATTGCTTTTGCTGGACCAGTTGCCTATGTTGACACCTTCGTTTACTGGACTACTACCTTTTGTAAGTTTTGGTCTTAAATCAATCATGTTGGCATACGTCAAACCGAAATATCTTGGAAGGAAGTATATCCAACTTTGATCAGGGACGTACTATAGTGTAGTTTCAAGGTGATCCAATTCCAATTTTATTGGTATTATACCTTGGACTTCGAAGAATACACCAAGAAAACTATCAAAATCAATTGGGAAAATAGGTACCTACCTAGTTGATATCCGGTGATTTTGAAGTGGGTAAAGTTATTTGTTATTGTGTTTTTTTCTATTTTCCTGCGTAATAAATACTAAGTACGTTTTATTTTAAAATCAAGTTATGAGATTTACTTTTGTGTTCAAAGAATCGTCCGAAATTTGAAACTTGAAAAATCAATTTAATAGACGGTAATCCACAAAAACCAATAATGTTTTACTAACAATTCCAACGGCTTTCTATACTTGGTCCGTTTCTCTACGCTTCGAACGGATGGGATCGCTATTAAATGATTCTCGTAACTACGAGAAATCAATTACGAAAAATTGATTCCAGTTAGTTGAGTGAAAAAAAAATTTTAAACCTCAAAGAATCGATGCGTGTGGTCTGACATTTGGTGAATTTATTTTAAAAAATGACAAAATTACTTCTCACTGATCCGCATGAACAAAATAATAATAACTACTATTACTACGGGAGATAGAATTAAACAGAGGCGGACTTAGAAAAAATATACGTTTAATCAATGTTATGCTTCTACAAGCGAGGATCTTCCTCTAATACGTAGAAATTTTAATTAAAAATCAACTGCACTGCTATTAAATTTGAATTGTCAGGAGTAAATCATAAAAATAACTAGGTAACTAAGATACCTCACTTTTATATACCATTATATTATATTATATACCATTATACAAACATTTTTTGTAAACTAAATTATTTCGGTCCTTGCAGATGATGTATAAACCATTTTTGATAATTATGAATACCATTGATAATTCAAGATAGACAATTTACTAATAAAGACCACAAAACTGAAATATCACTACTACCTTCTTGAATGACATTATTGTTTTTGTCACTTTCATTGATTTTTTGAATTGTCAACATAATACGGGGGCATGTGAAAAGTTGGAAGGGAGCCAATTTTTAACGATTACCACCATTTGAAAAAAATTGAGGGATATCCCCAGTAGGGAGGGGGTGGATCTGACGTTCATTAAAATATAGCTAAATTAAATTAAAAGTCGACGTGCTTCTGGATTTCTTTCTAATATGTTGCATTTCTGGAATATTGAGCAGATGAGCACAGTGTATATTTTACTAAAATACTTGTATGTATGTATGAAAGCAAGTACGGCTGATGATATATAAATACCATGATACAGTTGGCAGAAGCAAACGTTAGCCCTGGTGGGCGTGTTCATGTCGCTGTAGTTGTATTTTTGTAGTAACAATTCGATATTTCAAATCGATAACCAAATATCGATGCCATAAATGTCAACTGTTAAGAGATATGTAAACAAAGTCAAACTTGCTAAATATGTAACTGTAAATATTAATGAAAAAATATAAATTGGACCAAAACTAAAACTACCGTTTGCCCTAAAATTCTATATTTTCAAATTCCATGACTGTATTAATGTCATGAAAAAGAAGGGTCAAGTTTTTATGGAAAGCAACAAAATATGAACTGGTTATAGTCCAGTGTTGCCGATGCAAAAATGAAAATTACCCGAACTTACTATTCAATATGGAAAATCCCCAAAAACAATAGTCATTTTATATATCCCTTCTACAATATATTCGAAAAACTATTGGATCCAAATTAGTGAAATTGT
This sequence comes from Galerucella calmariensis, assembly GCA_910591675.1. Classification (NCBI taxonomy): domain Eukaryota; kingdom Metazoa; phylum Arthropoda; class Insecta; order Coleoptera; family Chrysomelidae; genus Galerucella; species Galerucella calmariensis. The sequence continues at coordinate 5,902 of CAJUYG010004796.1, read as the reverse complement.
CTAAAAATGGGATAATCATCCTCGCATTGACAACACTGATACATAATATGAATAAAATGATGTATGCTGATGAAATCACTCGGTCATATTATTTCGATTATATTTAACAATTACTAATGGACAATCGTTAACATGGGCTCTTGATTGGCTGCTTGCGATGACCTTATTTTAGTTCGCATATTTTCCGGGGCTCATGTTTGGTTCTGACAACTGTATATCATATGATATGATGATGATATGATATATAAATACCATTTATCTACTCCCCACATTGTAAACAACGCATTATGACACTGTTTTGAAGGAAGTAAGTAACAATTAACAAAAAGGTATAGAGTGCCCTTGACTACGGGTTGTATGCCAAGTTACAACCCTTGGGTGGTCATTATTTATGCCATATAATACGTGTATCTTATTAATTTATATGAATATTGATAATAAATTTATTAAAATTATGAACAAACATTATTTACCAAAATTCTTCGATTCTTTCTTTTCGTATCGAATGTTATGACTCCATAATTTCTTCATCCCTAACCAAGCTGTCTGTTATTCTTGAAGTATAAAAGTAAAGCTAAGACATCAACATCAGGCTAATAAAGTGGCCGACGTTCCTCTGTGGGAGTGTCCAGTATACTTCTTCAAGTTCAGAAATTTAGAAATTTCATTGCATTTCGATATTAGCTATAATATTTCAAGAGCATTGATAATTTGCAACAATTTTGTCATAAATTTCGAAAACGTGTTGCCTGGTAACCACACAAAGAAATATGCTTCAGGAAAGTTATGGCAAAATTATCAAAATTTATCAATGTTCGAGGTAGGTATATTCGGTGGGATGTTTTTTTTTTCATTTTTTTCATAATTGTCAAATTGACTAGTTTACTTATTCACATAAAATATTTTCAAATTACCTTGGAAACGCTATATAAATACCCATAATTACCCATGGGGCTCTTATCTTATCAGTGTACTTGATTTCTAATGGGCTATTTTCGAACACGTGACTGAAAATACACCGTCTCAATAGGTTTGAATGTCAAAAAAATAATTATCGCATGAAGAAGCGAGGATAAAAATTCTTCATTTGGGAACATAGCGATGTAATTTCGAATAATTTTGAAATAACAAACTTTCTCATCGTCACTTTTAGACACTGTTAATTTACGTGCTATTCCATTTTTGGAATCAGGATTGATAACAATTATGACTTCATGAATTAATTCAACATTGTCCAATTTAAATGCACTGAGTGCACTAGAACGGCAAGCTCCAGCAATTCCCATTATCATTACAATCCTCATCATTGAATGAATATGATCGGGGGCTCCAAAAAGGAGTTTATCTACATCTTCCCTGTCAAGCAGTCTTTGTTTAGCAAGTATTGATACGTTGCTACATAAGTCTTCCTTGATACTTTTGACAGCAGCAACAGACAAACAATATTTGCTGATTTTTCCATATTCATTTGGCTGTTATATACAAATCTATAATTTCAATGTCAAGCTTGACGTTGTTCATAAAATAATAATGCTTATGATGAGAATTAATGAAAAACCGGTATCTTTTATGCTTCTCGACCTTTATTGCCAGCACTCGCTATCGCTCGGGCTCAAAATCGTTCTCGACTAATATGAATATCTATCTATGTATGTATATTCACACATTCACTGACATTCTGCCATCTTACTTCCCGTATTTTTTTCATATGATCTTATATCAAATAAACAAATATCGAATATCGCATAACTTACTATGGATCTACATCAAGTAAAATCCTCATCTATTCAATTTTCAAACAAATATCTATTGGGCCAGTCCGGCCGTGTGCAATTCTTAATAACTGGGTATTAGAGAAGTAGTCGAGTATCTCACGTGTAGTTGCAAGTTATCATTGCTTGAGCAGAGTGGCTATTACTTACAGCCAAGGTTTACCTAACATGTTATCTACAAAATGGCCGACTGACTGTCTACAGCCACTTAATATCTACCAATAATAACCAGAATTATCATATTGCATTAATGTAGCATCGGAATTATTTATTTAACCACGTTTGCCGTTAAAGCTGCTATTGTATAATTTTCGTTTCCATCATAATTACCGAGTAATATTTTATTATGTACCGATGAGGTTCTTCGATGGGTAGTGGGCGCTTCGCGGAGACATTGTTTATTATTTAAAGAATTCACAAGAAATCGCTGGAATTCCGGAGAATCGTAGATAGATAAAAATGAGGGAAAAACGTTGAGGAAAAAATATATTCAAATTTGGTCAGAGTGATTATTCAAAAAATCCGTTTTCCCATAGCATCGATTCCATCAATCACTTCTTAGACTCATTTAAAATGCAAGGAGCATAATTACAGCCGGACCCATATGGTAAGGGAACCAAGATGGTACTTCTAGTGGATTCCTTTGATGCCTTTATTTGCTTAGACACGGTCGTATCTCTAGAAAATATATCCTCACTCAATGACAAATCACTACCATTGATTTTTATGGCATTGCCGATGTTAACATCGTTTGCGGAGTTTTTTCGGCAGGTACTTCTTTGACTGTTAGTACTGCCGGGAGAAAAAGTTTATTGCTTACTGCTTGTCGCTGGTAAGACATTCTTGTTTTCGAAGTAAAAATAAAAAAGTTGAGCATTGACACAATGATTTCCTTAAATAGTGCTAATAAGGCTCTTGCACACAGAATACATCAAGAAATCTGAAGAGTTGGCAAAAACCCGGCATCTTTTCAAAAGGTACGCTCAAGAATGCCTCCAGTGTCGTACGCAAGAACATTCTTTCACATATTAACCAGAAGAAAACAGAAATAAACGTAGAATAAATCTATTGTATAAATCGGTACATGGCTTCGTCTGTCAAACCCACTACTTTTGCGTGCCTATTGAGCTTGCAATGGACAAGTGACTGACAGTGGTGGTTAAGACCAAACTACCTGGCAGAAGAAGGAAATAAGGTACAGGCATGAATTTTGCTATTGGTGGGAATTGACGCTTTATCAGGTATGGCTGCCCCATGGTGTGACGTCATTTGTTTACGTTCTTATTCGTGTATCACGCTCTGAGCTCTTGTGACCTAATTTGTTTCTGAAAGCTTTGAAATGGATAACGCCGGAAAAAAACTTTGTATCCCAAGTATTGCATTGTTTCAGTGTGTAAATCAACGTCTATTAAAACTCCAGACAAAATATTTGTTACTTTACCTGGCGCAAGCAAAAATACACTTAAAAGAAGGGCATTACTTTTGTTTGTGAAGACCATTTTAATGTAAGCACCTACTTTTATGCTGGTGATTTTTATTATTGAATAGTTTGAGGCTATGTACCTATATGTCTAGGAGTCAACCATTAAAACATCATTTTCTCACGACCACACATCGAAATATGGTTGGTATATATCATATAAATAAAGCATAGTTTAAATCGTACTTACGATAATGCTTCAACTCCTCTTATTTCCTCTGCATTGAAGCAGCTGTTTGACTTCATAAATTCAAGCAGCATAAATGAGTCTACTTTGGGCAAGTTATCAGTTTGTGCTCTTACAAAACCTTCGCTAGCCATATCTTTACTCACAAAATATGAAAGAATCGTCACTGAACACTGAACTAGTGAATAAAATATATTCTTCCAAAAGTTTTAAAATATCCTCGGAAATATCTAATATTTATGACCACTTTCCACTTCACGTTGACTTTTAGAAATAATAAGAAATAAAAGCACATACACAAACACGTTATGGTCTCAAACAAACATATAAATGATATTTCTACGTCGATGAAGCAATTAATACTTGATTAAAATACAATATAAACACACAACTACACATAACCTAATGCAATACCGGCCCTATTGACATAAGTAAACACAAGAGATATGACATCACACGTATCATCGGTAGCGTTCGGAAATCCTCGGGTGGTGGTCGGAAAGTGCATTGAAATTTGAATTTTATTCCAAAATTTGAGAGTTATTTCCAATGGAAACTGGTTCATTTCCTAATATTAGTAATTTTTGATATCATATTTACTATTATAAATTAATATCCAAGCAAAATATGAAATATGCGTTTACTCTATTGAGCTTTGAGACAAAACTACGTTTTATAAGAAGTATCAGTATTCCAATATACATCAGAGATAGCAATAGGAAAAAGCTGCGATCTAAACCTGATGAGATATGCAGCAACAGACTATAAGATACATAACAGACCCAGGAAACAATTAGAGGACAACCCATAGGAAGCAGAAAATAACAAAACCCCAATTAAAACACAAAACCAATCATGTGAGTTAGCGTGTGCTAATTGAAGCGAGCAAATGCGTACTGGTTGTAATGACGAAAGGACAAACAAAAAGCCGTGAGTATCAGTAAGCGAAAGACGCTTTAAACAAAGCGAAGGACCACTTGGGGTAAGGTTGGTCTTACCGAAGCAGTTATGGTCAATTTTAACAGTGGCAGCGAAAGCACATACACCGGACGACAATACATTTTCGATGGACAAGCCACCAGAGGTAAGCCTTAAAAAATACAACGACAAATATCCCTGACGCCCTCACAGGAAACCAAATAGGGATGAGGAATAGCGTGAACGCGATTTGAGAAAACATCCTGTCGGAATGCTTATTTCATGGGCCGACCTTGAGACCTTTCTTACGTGTATCTGTAAGTGAGTTAGCTAATTCGTATTTCTTGAAACTAGTCCAGTTTTTTCACGAATCCAGTTCTTTTGCTTGATAAATAATCTTTTAGATACAAGAGTGAAACCCTAAATACACTGAAACATTATTGATCTCCGGAATACAAATACAACTACTTTTTCATCACATTTCTGACATAGAGGGCACATCTGATCTTCTGAGAGTCCCGGTCGTGTTATTTAAAGGATGACTTGCTTGAGTAAAAGTATTGAAATAGACCAGAAAGTCTGAAACTTTTCTTCTACTATCTTCTTCGGTGTTGCATAAAACTTAATGATATAAAATACTGACATAATCTAGGTGAGTTCGGAATGTATTTTTGGTGCGGTGATAGTGTAATGTTCGTGTAGTGCAGTTTAGTCACGTGCTAATGGTGTGAGGAGTGATCATTGTGTAACACCTAATATACCACCATTTTGTACCGAGTAAACGGTATTTTTTCTGACCAATCAACGAACACAACAGTGTCAATAGTGCCAAAAGTGTTGACACTTTTTACCATTCCGAACTCAGCTTCAGATTAAGCAAATCTACTTATAAATATAAATGGATCTGACACTCATTGCAGTGCTGTGGAATATTTTCGTGTTGATATTGATAATTGTAATGGAATAAAATGTCAAAGAGACTATTATAGAGTCAAAACTAAAATATAAAATTGTACATAATCTGCAATCAATTAGTCAAAGTACTGCGGGTTCTTAAGCATTCTTCTTCGTCCTATTCCAGTTGTTATATTTCTGAAGCATGATAAAATTTTTATCTGAATTGTTGATCTTCCATACCAGACACTTCAAGAAATGAAAAAGTTGATCTAGTTGTGCCCTGCCACAACCATACCTGTCAACTGTCAAAATGTCAACAAAGTCGAGTCTGTTCGAACATACACATTTATACACATCAGGATCTTTTGGAGTACAGTTTTTATTCAATTGAAATCGATAGTGTATATTTGGAATCGTTTTTTCAATGTTCGTTGAGTTATGGTTGTGTTGTTTGAAAATTTGTTTTCCTCAACAACAACTTAAAGTGTTAATATTGGAATAAACAAGTCACCGCTACCAATTTTATCAAAGTCTTATATATTCAGTTATAATGTTGTGTGATTTGTCAAATATTATATTAAATGCTGTTCCAATTTAACTATTTATTATTATAGTCTGTACAGAAAGTACGAGGAGTAATAAACCCTA